>JAMKCH010050749.1:0-159151 GCA_023653785.1 Ophioderma brevispina
GGTTAGTGGGATATTGCTCCTAGATCTAACAAGACAAATAACGCTACCTCTCTTTTTGCGGTGATGTTCAGGTTGGTAGTCATATTCCTCTAGGGACGTAAGGGATACACCAAGGACTGCTACGGACCTTGCACTTGCCCTCGTTAAAGATGTCACTAAATAAAAAAGTTTAAAAAACCAATAACATAAATAGATAAATAAATAAATGAATCGTTTCAATGTGTTTTTTACAAGTGTCATTTTTGGGGAGGATGCCATATTATATTAAATTAAAGGGGCATTTCGTGATCCACAACCTCGTCCCCCCAACTTACCTCAAAGAAGTCGAGATTTTTATATCATCTGAACCGTTAGCCTTAGTAATCCACGTGTACGTAATCTTACGTGCAAATTCGGTCGTATCTGTAAGAAATTCGCAATTTTGTATTTTCTGTCCGTAAACGGACAGAAATTACAGCACAGTGGCCTATGGGACCGTGGGAAACAAGCAATTGCTCATAACACGAAACCGCAAGATCGGGATCAACTCAAAAATTGTGAATAAGCTTTTCTCAATGATATCTAGTGAATAGTGAATAAAACAGAAGATGCTGGAATCACGAAATGGACCTTTAACTCGCATTTATGAAGAAGGTTACGGCGGTCCGGTAAGTACGTAATCCTGTTTCTAAAATTGAAAAAAAAAAGTTGGCGTAAATTGAAACCAGTGTTTGAAAATTCTCAAGACTGGAAAAATATCGAAAGGCATATGTAGGAATAATGGATGCGCCCATAGCGATTGCGTGTTCACTTTTCGGTGTCTGCGAGCACCGAAGTACCCGACAAAAACGTTCAATTTTCTCGATAGGTTCTATAGGTTCATACCCAATTACGATTATTCAAAACAAAACATAGTAACGGACCCTCTCATGCAAACACCTCCATAGAACCCCTTCATTTTCCGGAGATATTTGAGATTTAGTTTCATTTACACACATTCGCTATGACAGATTGATAACGTTTCATCTCTTGCGCAGTAACATTTAACTTATCTTCTCAGTCTGTGACACAGACTACCACCGTGGAAATCTTAACGGACCGCCGTAGAAGAAGGCATCGGTAAGGGTTCTTGTCCTTTGGCCCTCCATCTGGTGCTCAATATTTCATGTTGTTTTTTGTAAATGTACATGTATTCAGATTATATCTTTTGTGCAAATGTATTCGCACCCTCAGTCTTTACATAACTAGCACCTGGGTAATTACAATGCATATCAAAATATCACCTGCAAATACTCGCGGAGCTTATCATTACACAAAAACACTATGCCTTGTTAACATCATCATATTTAAGGAGCTCAAGCAACTTCAAAAAGGCGAACTTGGGGGGGAAGTGAAAATATTGGTTTACTTGTAATGTTTACGTCTTATTAATCCCAATTGGTATATTTTCTTATTATCGTAGAAAGAGAACAGTCACCATCACTACAATGGCGAATAAAAATAAATTAGGGGAAAATAATTTAAGAGCAAATCCTATGAGTTCCTGACATTAGTGTTACATTACTTGAAATTTAGGATAGGCTCTTCGAAATTCTCATCGCACCCTTCAAAGACGGGCTCGTAACAATTGAAGGTTGGCAGGTACAAAGCCAGGAACATTTATGGGTCACAAGCAGTCAGTGTAGTGTGAAATAAAAACCTTAGCTAATTTAATCACAATGATGGTGATGTTATCATTAAAATAACACTTTAAAATAACACTAACTTTTAATATCACTGTCAAACTCGTATGTCCGACGGTGGGGGGTTTGTGTATCTTGGGATGGGTAAGGTAAAATACCGTAGTTTTTTTTGAAGCAATTATGTCATTGGCAACTTGATATATCAATAGTCCTTTCATTGTCAATTAATACATTATTTCGATATCGTAAAGGATTCACATCATCTTATCATCCTAGAGACATGAGAATGTTAACACGTTATATTGTCATTCAAAATCACCAAATCATCACTTGACTCCGAGATTTTCGAGAATAAAGGTTTGATTTTGGAACGCGGTGTGAGAAGTATTAAGTCCGGCGTAATCATAGTCCGGGAACAATGGTGAACATAGGTAATCGATCATTGACTCTTCACGCAACAAATTTCACGCTTTATTCCGTCTCGTCTATGGACCCGGACTGTGGCTCCCGCCGACTATATCTGCTTTCACATCGGTACTACTCTTTACGACGCATTGAACCCAAGGTGATAACATTAGAAGAAGAACGATGCGGAGGCCGAGGTTCTTCCATGTAACAAAATGGTATCATAGCTGGTTTCAATTCGTCGTTATGAGAGTATCGGTTTCCCAAATCATACCTTTATCTCATTCTTAAATCAGCTTTATAATTTAAGGTCATCTTTAACCCAATTCGCGATACTTTATGGCTTAAATACAACAAAAAATGACTGCCACCACCCAGTGACAAAAATTGAACACCCCTTTAACGCAACGAACAAGTAGCTAGAAGAAGTCACTGTTGCTTACTACACTAGCCTAAGAGGAAACATCAATATCACCTTTTCTCGGTGATGTCGTGAAAGTTTAATTTGAAAATTAATTTCTTTAAAGGACGTGAAAACACTTGTATCACTGTTTCGTCACTCAAGTTTATTAATCCTTAAGATATACTAAGGATAGGGAATGATAGAAAGCTAGTTTTCATTGCCTAACTTTTGATTACACTTACAAACAATCACACCCTTCCTCGGTCGCTTGTCGAGGCTAAGTAGCATGGTTCCTAAGAATACCCCTACCAATGGACTAGCTCGAAAAAAGTGAAATTCATAACCCCAGCTAATTTTCCCGTCTTGAGTATTCAAGTAATTACTAGTTAGACAAGTTCTAAAATGCTAAAAAGATTAGATATGACATTATTCCATGCTTTAAATTTGTCCGCATATGGCTTGTCTTTCTTCTTCTCTCTTCTCCCTTTCCTCCCTCTTTCTTTCTCACATCTTTCTTTTCATTCTCTCTTTCTTTCTTGCTGATTTACCCGAATAGTATCGATTTTGATATCAGAGAAAGGCCGCTTTTTTCTCATTGTCGTCTGAAATTTTTGAGCCTTCCAATCCCTTTCATTCCCAATATATAAACAAAACTGCCGTTTTGGTGGGTAACCATCAATATTAGAACAGTATTGAATAAGGCTTTGCAGCATGCATTGCGTCTACCATCAAAACCGCAGTTTGTTTCCCATGGTACCTGATGGGGTGTATGTGCAATGTTTCCAGGCTCTCACATAAAGTTTGGAACACAATACACATAATCGACAAGCACCTTTATATAAATGTATAATTATATTATATATCTTATTATTGTTATATTACTTATTTTGATGTGTTTGTAGAGACATTCCGAGCCTCACATGTCATATTTTTAGACATTTTTTAACACGTTAAATAAATTTGTAATATTATATAACACTCTTACCGGAATAAGCTTTAAGCCTTAATATCACATGCGCCTTATTCCGTTAAAACGTTTAATCAAGAAGGCTGTTCATCACACAAAACAAAACAACAAAAAGGAACCCAATTGTGTTTGTTTGTCCGCAGTTGTAACGAACTAACGATGTTGAGTGTTAAGGTGTTAAGAATTGCTTTATTCCGTTACATAGATTTCCTTAGAGACAGCCCGTCATCTCAAAACTCTTAAGTGATAAGTATCAATATCACACTGCGCCTTATTCTGTTCAACATTTAATCGAGAGGGCTATTCACAAGGCAAAAAAAAACAAACTCTCATCTTACCCCCCCCCTTTTTTGTGCCAAATTAGTTAATGTAATTGTCATTGACATATTCCCCGCTCATTTTAATGCAAAACAAACTCCACCAGGGTATCAGTGAAGATATGGTGGCACCACCCCTCAGAGGAGAAGTACCAAATACCTATACGCCAGGAATATCATAGAACCTTGATTTTTGGTACCATAGATAGCTATGGAATTCACCTTCCAGTGATACACAATGAGTACTCAACTGATTAGAAGACATCAAAAGAACGGTCATAAAGTTGCCTGTCAGCAAACTGTTAATTTACACAAGTGTAGAATAGGAGGAAATTCATTTTTTTCCACCAAAAAAGTTAGAAATATAATCGATTTTTGACGCGTTTTTGGCTCTACTGATGGAAAATGAACTAGTTTTATATATTCCCGATAATATTCAGAGCATTTTGATGCTATAATAATGTTTTTGAGGCAGTAACATTGCAATATCAATTTTCCCCGTATTAGTCCGTTTTTCATACTTTCCTCACTTATGACTCATAATGGGGATGTTGGTACTTATTTTGATACCATGGAAAGAAAAAACTCTAAGTATCCTTAGTCCCAAATTTATTAAATTGGGGTTCAGTAACGAACGCACAGTCCCTTGGAGTTTTGTCTACCAAAAAATAGCTGAGATATACGAGATTTAGTGTGTTTAATTTGCATTATTCCGTACAATATGTCTTAGAGACAGCCTTCGCCCAAATACTTTTAACGGAATAAACATCAATAATATACTTCGCCTTATATTTAAACATTAAATGTAGAGGGCTTTCCAACAAAAGAATCTTTACCTCCCCATGAGGTTTTTAATTTACTTATAAAACTATTTATTTTTCTATGGTGTTAGACTTTCATTAAATGTCCTTATTTGTAACTGAAAATGTGTAGGGTGTGTGTGTGTGTGGGTGTGTGTGGGAAAAAAAAAAAAAAAAAAAAAAAAAAAAAAAAAAAAAAAAAAAAAAAAAAAAAAAAAAAAAAAAAAAAAAAAAAAAAAAAAAAAAAAAAAAAAAAAAAAAAAAAAAAAAAAAAAAAAAAAAAAAAGGTGTGTGTGGGGTGTGTGTGTGTGTGTGTGTGTGTGCGTGCGTGTGTGTGAATGAGTGTTTGTTTACTTATGCCATATTCAACAGTACGTCGACAACATTTTGAAAGGGAACCTTCACAGTAATGTTATTTTAAATATTGTCATATATGGCATATTAAAAAACAAAAGTGTGACAATTCACAACAATTCGGATAATGCAGTATATATTGACCTTATTGTTTTCTGCCTCAACGTGCGTAATTTGTAGTAAAGCTGCTCAATAAGGCGTCGTCATCACCATAATGCGCAGAGTACCTCAACAGTACTTGATTAAATCACTCAGTCCGTGTCAGAGCAAGCCGCTAAATGTAACAGGAACAAATAACGCAATGGTATCGTCTTTTGCCATATTGCTGAGTATACTCATTCTCTGTTGGTTTTCCTTAACCTCAATAATAGGAAACAGGGTTCAAATAGGTATTTTGTTACCAGAAGCGGAACGATACGTATTCCACACACCTCGCATTAAACCTGGGGTTGATATCGCGCTAGAGACTATCGGTAGAAGAATAAAAGAAGGGAAGTATGTTAATTTTTCTCTGACAGGTTTTTACAGAAATACGGGTCCTGTGTGCAGTCCAAATCACATGATAGCGCCAGGAATCGCATCTTTGTTATACTTTCAAGACGACATTGTAGCCATTATAGGGCCTCCCTGCAGCTTTGCTACCATTGGTGTCGCAGATTTATCGGCTTCCTGGAATATACCAGTCGTATCAGGTGTGTCTACGTCCTCAACTCTAGACAACAAAGTACGTTTCAAAACCTTAACGAGAACCGCTTATAAGTTGGGGACACTCGGATCCTTCGTTTTCAACATTTTTGACAGATACAACTGGAGAAGGTGCTCCATTGTGTGGAACAGTTGGGCAACATTTCGTTTGATTGCAAGCAGTATCCGAGCAACCTTGGAATCGAAACAGATATACATTCACGATGTTCCTCTCGATGAGTATAGTAACTTTCAAGAGGCTATGGACGATGCAGCCCTAAACAGCAGAAGTAAGTTTCCGATTTTAATTCGGTAATTCAATCTGAAGGTGTCGTAAGGCTACACCTTTAAGGGGGATAGAAAGTACCAAAATGACAAAGTTCATGTAATTTGTGAGATAAAGTCATTAACTACCTCTCTAATTAAACAAAATATGTAAAAATCACTAGTTTTACAACTACTGGCAATCCTAATTTGTTCAATACAATTCACATAAAATAACCTCATTTTTAAACTTCCATAACTTCGCTCTACAACTATGGATTTAGAAGAATATCACAACACGGCCAGTGTTTGAGAAAAATTCTTCCAACTTGAGATATTTTGATTTTGCATATCTAATTAGTCATTTCCCATGAACATGGCATTTGATATTGTTCTTTTTCAATGATATTGCCATAACAACATTTTGACATGTACTCCTTAAGACTGATGATTCTACAAAAATACAATGTCCCCTTTCTACACTTTACATTGTTAACCATTTCAGCCTTAACAGATTCTGTATATTATGCAATACTTTAGTTATATGGTAGGGTCATAAACCAGGATCCCGTTCTCAAATTTCTGGTAATGGATAGAACATGTTTTCTATAGTTTGAGGGATGCTAAGTCAGATGTTTGGGTCCCACCCTGGGTAATGTGGTGAATATGGTAAAATAAGGGGTAAAATTAGTACAGATATAAGTACATGTATGTAATCATATCGAATTGTGTTTAAATGTATACAAATGTAATTGTCGTATAAGGTTCAACCTTTAGTTGCAAGGTTCAAGGTCATCCTGGGGGAAAACTGTCGATTGCTCAGATTTTATTGAAACTTATAGTAAATAATTATTCTTGGTCATACTGAAACAGAAAATGAGTCTTAGCGCTTTGGTGGACAGCTCTGTATACAGCAAGCTTTGATGACCCACTATAGACTCAAATGCTACACACTGTCAAATAAGGCAAGACGAAAAATTTCATACTAGTTCAAACAAAATCTGACGTAGAACCCTAATAACAATATTCCCTTGTAATTTAAATTCTGAACCTTATTAAATCATCATAAGGAGACAAATGCATTGGTGTATATTGAAATGCATTTTGACCTGATTTCATATTAACCCTCTACAACCCCCCCCCCCCCCCCCCCCCTTCCCCCATTTTTCAATGTTACTACATTTCCAACGGGTTGGGCCTCTCTAAATTCTGAGTCAATATCATTCATACTATAGACAAACATCTACCCTGACTAAAAACACAAGCCAGCAAACGAGTGTTTACGTCTTGTCTTTGATTCAGCATTGGCAATGGAAATTGTAATTAGAACTCATCTAATGACATTAAATCAATCTAATATTAGCTTTTAAAAATCAATTTCAATATTAAAAAAATTAAAGGTTTTTATGTATTAAAACATTAGTCTATCTCTATTCCGTCTTTGACATTGCCGGCAAACCATCAACATCTTTCTTGACATACATTGGTCAATATTGTTCCTGGACATATAAAAGTATACATTAGTCGAATAAATTCCTACGCATGAGATGGTCAGTTGTGCGGAATCCTGCTCTGAACCCTGTCTGCTCTCTCGTGTGTTTTCCATCAAGTTTTTCTCTACCCAGGGGTTCGTCCGCGAAACTTGAATTGTAAGTATATACCTAACTTATGTTGAACGCTTGTTACGATTTCTACAAGTTGTGACTTACGTGCGTTCGCGAACAACGGACGTTAGACAGTCGTACGAATACCGTTCCGCATAACTTAGGATCATTATTACGTGTCTTCTATTTGGGTGCAATCGTGGGTGCAATCATGTACGAGTTGGTGTTGAATACCGTTCTAGTAAATCGATTAACGAATTTTATAACCATAACGGGTAGACGTTTCATATAGAAGTCCCATTGATGCAAATGAGGTATTACAATTGATTCCGTCATGCGCTGTATGCCATTGTGCAGTAATGCTTGTCGGAATGAATACCAATACCTCATTTGCATCAACGGGACTTCTATATGAAACGTCTACCAGCATAGGTGTGTTTTTGGGTGAGTATAGACTTATTGAAATTGATAAGTAATACTCGGACTACACCTCGCGAATTTTAGAATTCCTCCAGGTATGAGAACCGCGTTAAATTCTATTGAAGTATATTATAACAATTATATCATAGCATTGGCCTATCTTGTTTGTGTACTTTCGATAGATATTAGATAAAGCCTACACCGGCACAGAAAGAAAATGGTTTCAACACCAAAGAGTCATTCTTGTTGGTTGGAATGAAAAAGGACAAAATATAAACAAAATGAAAAGTAATATAGGCCTATATCAAATAAAGAAAACAAAAGGACATAATGAATATTACAGGTAAGGTAAATGCCTGCAGCAGCAGGAAGAAATGTCTGTTAAGCAATTGAAGAAATGACAAGACATACAATTACTAGCAAAGAAGACTTGCACTGATTTTGTAAAGATTTCAACAAAACTGGGAATGAGGCAATTAGTCACAAAAAAGTTATGTACGTTTCAATGCTGACTTAGAGATTTCGAAAAATCTTTTTTGTGTATTAATTAGTCATCTAGAACTAAAAATAATCACCTAAAATACTTTTCCACCAAAAATTGAGATGAAATGGATTATTCGTTATGATGTGTAAACATATATGTGTAGTTTAAAGTACCATAGGATAGGCCTACTGTATAACAAAAATTCCGGATCCGGAATTTTCTTACAAAGTTGTGATTTTCTAAATGAAGGCCATCGATTTGAGCTTAGGTTTTAGCGATTAGTGTGGAGATAAGCATTATTTTCTTTCTTTCTTCTCTCTCTCTCTCTCTCTCCCTCTCTCCCTCTCTCTCTCTTCGTTTGATTGTTTCTTTGTTATTTTCTTTCTTTCTTTCTTTCTTTTTCTATCTTGCTTTCCTTTTTTCTTTCTTTCTTTCCTTTTTTTTCTTTGCGTGACATGGATAGATGAGCCAATCTGTGTGAAAGAGATGCAGGCCATTCTGAGGGACATGGGATGTAATTATTGCAATGACATAGTTACAGAAGACAATTATGATAATATATGATTATTAACTTTATTGCGCTTCTTAATTTAATTTTACATGCTTCTATTGCGCTATTACAATGATTATTTAAGCCAACATGACTGTCTATGTGAATAAATGACATATCATTGGAAATAAGAGATTTGTGACTTTAAGATGCTATACTAGTCACTTTGACGTAACCTAACGCAGTCTTCTAGAAATAATTTTGGTTGCCTTTGATAAGCACTGCATATCAAGTTGGGCAATATTCTACACTGCAAAAAAGTGTTTATAAACATGGTGCAAATTAGTGTTTAGGTATTGAACATGTAAAATCTCTAAACACTTGGCGTCAAATGTCTAAACACCTAATGTCTAAACACCTAATGTCAAATGCCTAGACATGTTAAGATTTTGAACATGTTTAGATATTAAACAGATATTTCAAAATGTTTGGAACGTGGTGCAAAACAGTGTTTAGAAAGATGTCTGAAATAAATTCAAGAGGGTTGCTATAATATTTTATTTTTCGTTCAGGACTGTGTCTCCCTTCATTTTCTGGAACTATAAATGCTGTTACCATGATATATTGCTAACAAGATGGATGGAACGGGAAGAGCGGACCGATCCGTCCACTTCCCACACACTACGAGTGCGTTACGTGTACTCGTGACCACACGTTGTTTTAATCGTAAATCTGGCTTACTCGTAAGACATACGTTGCTTACGTCCAAGTTTCACAAACGCGAAAAAAATCTTAGTAGTAACTTACGTCACAACTATAGGGCTACGTCAGTCTTAAGAGTGCTTTCGCGAACGAACCCCTGGATAGTATGACTTTTGTAAATACTTTGTGAATATGTGGAAGCAGACTGAACACGTACACACTTCTTCCAATACAATTTACAAATGAAGAGCGCCGCTCATTACTCTCATTACTGAATGGTGACGTCATATTTGTGATACAGCTTGGGGAGATCTTGGAAATTCTGCAACGTGTGTTCATGACGTTCGAGAGACTTTTTAAACCTCAGGTGGTCAAAATTATATGCGCAATGTTATGGGAAAATCCGGTATGGTCTCGGCTATCGGAAGCTGAAAACAGAATTTAATAAGACTTTCCGTTGTTGAGTTTTGGTGTTGTTTTTTATGTTAGTAACGTTGCTCCATGAGTCAATCCCGGAAATTGAGGGTTGAAAAAGTACTCCTAAATAATCGTAGATTATGCGCGATATAATGTGACTAGTGAGATGTACTATCTGTGTCGGTATTACTTAGATCATTCCTGAACCCACAGTGTCATCATTGCAAGGTGACATTTAATTTTAATAAGGTGACAATGCAAATATGCATGGCTATTTTCCGGCAGTGGAACCAAGTTTGAACCGGGAAATGCAATGGGAGTATTGATTGCTGTCATAATTATATGCGCGGAACCGTGTTTGTGGGCGCGGTCAAGCATGGTTTGCATGACACGTACAATGTACACACATATTTACTGCATTCGGTTGTGTGTATACTTAGGTCAGTCATCCGAATGTACTACACATGCGCGAATTGCCATCGGTGACTAGCGTCGGTGACTTGTCACTAGAATCTTCTATACAGGCTTCAATAGAGAGGTTTGTTTGTGCTGAATGGTCGATAGTTTTTGATGTCCTGCATGTCTCCTTTCTTGTAGACTATTATGACCTTCGCTTCATTCCACTGGTTTGTACTTCTTCTACCTGTACGATTTTGTTGAAGAGCCGGTGTAGAATTTCAATGGTGAATCATCCTAGTTTCAAAATGCTGCTGTGAGTGATCCCTGGTGTTTTACTTCTTCATCTGGTGGTACCGGCTCTGCTTTTTCCGTCCAGTTCTCATCCCATCCACTTCCATCTGGCTGGGGTTCGTTCCCTAAAGTTGATGCGTAAGTTGTGTCGCTAGTCATGCTCAGCACAAGACTAAGATTTATATTAGTTGCGACTTACGTCGTTCCCACCACGGCCTCAGAGGGTCTCAGATGATGATATGCATCAAGGTTTACCAACATTCTAAGACTATTCTACTACAAACCTATCGATTAACGATTGGGAGTATTTAGTGCGTGTAATGTCTGCGAGGTTTGTGATGTGCCTCGCTGTTGTTCTTTTCGATCTTTTTCGCCGTAATGGAATGTATGAAAAGGTCAGTGGTATAGCAGGACCGGCATTATGCCGGACGACAGGGCCTATCATATAAAAGAGGTTAGCCCTATAGCAACTCTTTAAAAATAAGGTTTCCGACGCTCTGGTAATTTACAGCTTTTTCTTATTCCTATAATTATTTTAGGACCACTCTTTTTGGGTATATTGCTCGAAAACAATAACGAAGTTGAAATATAAGTTGTGACGTTAAAATTTTTAAAGTGAAGATGAAATCAGTTTTCTTTTGTATAGAGTGACAAACATATATCATAATTCAATTTTTAATGCACCTTAAATAATCACAGTAATCCAAGGTAAAACAAAAGGCATGGGCAAAGGTATTTGGTTCAGGCATCGGTTTGGGGAAATTCTCAACATGGGACCTCTTAATGGTCGATTCCTCTCATTTTTTTCAAATAGTTATATTTTCACAATCTACCCCCACCCCAAAAATTATCACTAAGCTAGCCAAAACCATACCTTTACTAAGTATAATTTAAAAAACAAATGTGTTTAACAAGCTGGATGCCAATTTAAAGTTTTGTATAAACATGAAAATTAATAGACTATAGTTTAGATAATTAAGGGTATACATAACGTAGATATAGAAGTGTATTGTAGTATATTTTAATTGTATCTTATAAGTATATTATTTTTATTTCCCAAGGGTTTCATATATAAACGTTCTATGAATATATTATCAGTACTTTACGAGGTGTTCCCATATGCCACATAGTCGTATAGTAGGCCTTTATCCAATGTGCTGTAAGTCTGTAAGGTCTTTCAAAACCTCCTCCATTGGTTTCTGTAATCTTGAATTTGTATTTTGGGACCATTTCTCCTCTCGATGAAATGAAAGCGTTGCTAGCTGCGTAATTAACTTACGTGGTGTGTGGTTTACTCAGAGTAGACGTAGTTTTGTGAGTAACTTTTGGTCGGACTTAGTTCACAACTGCATTACGTGTCAGTTTGGGTAACGCGTGGAACACAATATGTGGGTACTAAGTCAAAACTAGTATCCAAGTGACCTCGTCGTTAAATTTAGTTGGCAGGTAGCTCCGTAAGAGGTAGTAGTGAAGCTACGAATGATGTTTTTTAGTATGAAGGTAGGCTACCAGTGTAGTAAGTACGTGTTGGGGAACGGACCCTGTCGGTGCTGTAAGTACCGTCGAAGTATACTATGACCTGTGTTATCTGGGATTTAGTGTGACCCTGTTCCATCTTGGGCTTTCATTGGCGGCCACAATTTTTCTGTTGATGGTTTTGGGTCCCTTATTGTTCTTCCAGTGCCTCCTGCACCATCCTTGTCCTCAGCTTCCTCTTCTTCGAACGATTTTCGTTTGAATTGATTTGTTCAGCTCTATGTATTCTACCTGGTTATATATTGTCTTCTGTCTGGATTCTAATAGTCTTTCCTTTATCGTTCAATTTCCTTTCTCTTTCTATAACTGATTGGTGTAGCGCATTTTTTTTTGTCTTTTGCTCTATAGCTTTCCCAGCTTAGTATGGTGTTCATACAATTGGTCAAGCGGCTGATCCTCAAGATCTTTCAATGAGGTGAATCTGTTATGTAGCTCTAGCTGTATTGATCCTGCTTGCTTGCTAGGACATTGTTCTCCTTTTCGTGATCATTCATATCTTTTCCAACTTCTGTTGACCTCTGTTGACTTTAACAACGCGATGACACTGCCTGTATCTTACTTTTTGTTACCGTCCACATCATCAGATCTTCGGTGATCACACAGTAGGTAGTCTAGAGATTGTGAGGTTCGCCATGTGGGCTTGTCATTAGTTCTTCGTTGGCTTTTTTTTTTAAAAAGTGTTATGCCTATCACTAGATTCTTGCTCGCCCACATTCCATCAATATCTTACTCTTCATTTCGTCTCCAAGTCTATATGCAAGCAATTCGCTTTCCTCATTGTTGCGTACTCTCATTACCACCTTTTGCCTTGAAGTCGCCCATTACTTTGTGAAGGATGAACGAGTGTCCTGAAGATATGGTCTGTCTTACTCATTGTAAAAGTCATCAGACACACTCTCATCGTGGTAATGTTCTCACAATATATATTATACATGGTTCTGTTGATACTTCCTTCAAAACTGAATCTTCCCTGTGGCTTTGGATCCAGCTCGTCATATGTTGGCATACTGCCAGAAGAATCAGCATTTCCTGGATTCCTAGCGCTAGCCCTGGAACTGGGCCCATTACCTCTTCTTATACTCGATATCAACAATTGATGAAGGATATGCGCCATACTTGATCACACTGGCAAAGTGGATTAGTAGAGGCTCGTAGAGCTCCTTGGACTCTAGTCTGATCTAAAGAAGACCTTAAAGGTGCAACAAGAGATTACAGATATCAGGTGTCCCTAAAAATCAAAAGTATTGATGTAAAGCTTTCTATCAAAATATCCCCATCTGAATGGATTAAGCTGAGAAATGTCTCTTTGGTACAGAAATTGTGGAAAGAAAACTTAGAACGGGAGTCAGCTTGCCCAATGATAGTATTATTTTTAATATTCGTATTATTAATATTGTTCTTCTTATATATTTACAAAAATATCATCACGTTTATAATTCAGAAGAGAGTACTTATCTCCCAACTCGATGACAAGAACCGCCAACAGCGTATTGATCCGTTTACTTTTAGGTTTTACGCAACGAAGTATCTGACAATGATTTATTTAATTAAACTTCTATATCCTATATCACACCTCAAACAAGTTGATTTAATTAAAAGTTAGCAACTGACTCATTTGAACGACTTTTGATGTTTGCACGGTCAATGTTGTCAATGACTATTTTGTTGCCAAGCCTGACAGTAATTTAGTTCTTGCTTGTAATTGGTATTTAACTATACAAAGTGAATTTTATTGTATTAAACCGGTGTGGAAGTAATCATAGTCCGGCAGGTATCATAGTCCGGGCTCCATAGACGACAACGGAATAAAGCGTGAAACTAATGTTGCGTGAAGAGTCAACTGAATCGATTGCCCTATTATTCGCCATTGTTCCCGGACTGTGAGCCCGGAGGACTATATGGCCTGCCACACCGGTTCTCCATAAAGCGTATAATACGGAATTGTTACCTTATATCAACGGAAATGGGTATTTTAACCTGCATAATAGCTCTATATTTGTAAGGGTCCTTAATGGACGCAATCACCAGATTATCAGTTATACATTAGTTTTATCGGTAATGTTGTGGAGACCAATCATCATAAAAAAGGATATATATTATTACAAACAAACTAAACAATATTGTGGGTAGACCCCACACACCCACACCACCAACAACAACACCACCACCGCCAACACTACCACCACCACACGTACACAGACGTTGACAGCGTACCCCAAGCGATGCTCCAGAAAGGCATACGAAGGACACGATTGCTGTAAATAGCAGAGGGTATCGATTTTGACAATCACTGTTTAACTACTCTGTCAAGTTTTCTGATGAGCACCAGAGCAAAGAAATTTCCACTTTAACATACAGGGTGGCTCATAAAAAGTAATTGTTTACCCTACTTCCTACAATTCCAAATAATTGTCTTGAAACTGTCTTGTCCAAGTTTCTTACCTGTCTTGTCATGTCTAAAATGCGTTTCACTGCTCTTCTGATAAGAACGAAGGTATTTTCAACTCGCTGTCCTAGTTCATTGTCCCCCGATGGCCTTCGTACACACTGAATTTTAGGTTTATCCTTCGTGCGTAGCATAACATGAAATATTCTTCAATAGGATCAACTAGATCTGAGAACAGAATCTGAACAAGACGGCCTGAAATAACCTCTGAATGACCTTTGACCCATGCTAAGCACAACTTTTGTGAAGGATCTGAAGCTGCGTCATATGCTAGAGTCACGTGACTCATGTGAAGCAGCTTGAGACCCTTCACAAAAGTTGTGCTGAGCATCTCATGATTCATGATTTTTTAAGGTATTATTTGAATGAGACCGGAAGTGACCCCTTAATGACCCCTTAACGACCATCAATGATTTCGAAAATGTTTTTAACATGTTTATAATGTCAAAGTGATCATTTCTGCCAAATTTCAGCTCAATGGAGCATGTTATTGATTTGACCTTTCACCCTATAGCGTGACCTCTAGGTCACGGATGGGGTCAACTGTGCTTGTTCTGTATTTATGATGTCACAAGGATCATTCCTGACAAATTTCAGTTCAATCGGAGCTTGTTTGTAGATTTTGAACTTTGACCTTGAAATTTGACCTTTGGAGTCGAGACTCTCATAGACCTCCTCTACCAACAATGTTACATCACTGTAGCAATAACGGGCTTTTTCTGTCCTCTATAGGCTGAGATATAGCCATTTGGTCTTATTTTGAGCATTTTTTGACAAAATTGACCTTTGACCCCCTTAATGACCTTTGATCCCGGTATAAAAAAAACTCATGTACACAACAAAAATTGCATTGTTCCAATACAAATAAAAAAAAATCTACTATGCTTAGTTCTGGAGATAAAAATTCTTAAAATTATTTAGCTCAAAACCGGAAATGACCTGTAAATGACCTTTGACCCCCAAAATAAAAATACCTTGCATACATTGGCTAACATACATGCATATCTGAAGGTTATATTACTCTGCTATGTTTACATTTTGAGATAAAAAAATTGAATGTTTTAGATATTTTTGGTTTTTGACCGGAAGTGACCCCTTAATGACCGTTGACTCCTTATTCCTGAACACCCTATATGTAGCATGGGTCAGTGGTTTCTCTGAACAAGTTTAGTTGATATCGGCGTAATCCTGTAGAAGAAGATATTTTTACCAATTAAATGGCATATTTTGGATTTCAGACCGGAAATGACCCCCTTAATGACCTTTGACTCCTTATTCCTGAACACCCTATATGAGGCAAGGGTAAGTGGTTCATCTGAACAAGTTTGATATGATATTGGATGATTTGAGTAGGATACAAGAATTTATCGGTCAAGCTATGAGTTATGAAAATATTGTGCGAGTCGCGGATCGACGAGCGCAATATTTTCAAAACCCATAGCGAGACCGATAAATTCTTGTATCCTGCGATAAAAATCATCCAATATTATCATTATTATGTTTTCAGAATCTGACTTGAACCTGGCTTCAAGTTTAGAATAACTAGATCCTATAACATTAGTGAAAAGTATAAACACCACATGGTAACTATCAATATTTTTAAAAGTGAACACCACGAAGTATCAAATAAATTGAACCAGTTGACAACTAGGAAAACCAAAGAAATGGAGCCAGTAGACACTAGGAACCACCAAAGAAATGGAACCAGAAGACACCAAGAACCACCCACAAAATTTCAAACAGTAGACAGCAAAACCCAAAATAATGACACCCCCACAGAAAGCAATGGAGCATCCCTAGACTACTTCAGCCAATCAGAAGCCTCCCAGAAAAACTCATGTCCTGGTCTTTTAAAACTCATGTCATGGTCTCAAAAACTCATGTCATGGTCTCAAAAACTCATGTCACTGTCTCAGGTACATGGTTTTATTGTACCTTAAGCTGTGTACAAAGGTATAGGATGGAAGATTCTGAAAACATAATAATGGTTATTATCGGCATAATTCTGTAGAAGAGAATTTTGACAATTAAATTACATATTTGACAACTGTGGCCAGGTCAAAGGTCACATGGGGGTCAATGTGGTGTGGTACCTGGGGGCACAGTCTAGTATTACTGTGATCAAGTTTGGTCACAAAACACCAAACCATGGCTGTGCTAGATGCAGTTAAAGGGTGGTTGCCAGAAAGAAAGAAGAAGAAGAAGAACGCGACAGAAACAGAACAAGGCGGCCTGAAGGTCGTCTTGTAAAAAGAGCGAGGTCTGGTGACATCCACCGCCAGATCTCACTCCTTTTAATTCTCAGTGACCTCAGTGGCCATTCTACTGGATGATACAGTCCAACTACTCGGTTAGGAAAATGTTCTTGAAGCCGATTACGAATTATTTGATCTTCTATCAGCCAAAGCTCAGGACCCTCGAATAGTTCCACTACGCTCTTGTCAAAATATGTGCTGCAGCTGGGCTCTATAAAGCGTTTGAATGTTTATAAAGATAGCTCAATTTAAATTGTCATCAATAAATACAGGTCTATTGGTCTATTGTGTCCTGTGGAAAGAAAAAATGAGTTACTAGAAATTCTCGATGATCTTCGGGCCTGTGCAGCTATAGACTGTTAAAGTATCTTGATACTTGTGATCTAATATATTCGTTTGCAACCTTTGAGAAGACCCCTTCACTGAGAATATTAAAGCAATATTAGGCACATTCTTTTTGAAGAGCGCCCCCAATTTGTTCAAAAATTGGAGATTTTACACGGTTGGCCATTGGGGTGACCTATAACACAAAGACCCAAGACCCAAAGACCAAAGACCCCCTCAACTTATAAAACAAAGACCCCCTCAACTATAAAACAAAGACCCACCAACTAAAGAACAAAGGACCCCCTCAACTATAAACAATACCCCCTCAATATAACAAAGGACCCCCTCAACTATAAAAACAAAGCCCACCTAACTATCAAACAAAGACCCCCTCAACGATAAAACAAAGACCTCCTCACTATAAAACAAAGGACCCCCTCAACTATTAAAAAAAGACCCACAAAAAAAAAAGACCCAAACCAAACGGAATTCCTTGCATAAAATTACGTTTGCATACTTACCCATTTTACTCAGAAATGAAATTTCCGGCCAAAAACCAACCTTCTTGTCTCCTTAATTTAATTATGGGATTGGATTTTCATTTATTGACTAAATGTTAGGGGGATTTATTTGCAATGCCCGATATCAAGCGATTACCATACCACCCTTTTCTCGTGTCTCTTCAAACTTTCTACTTCATCATCGGGTACCGTAACTCTGAAAAAGTTTGAAAAGCTCTGATGAAAAAAAGTTTCAAGGGTTTTTTTTCGATGCTAGACGATATGTGCATGGTAGTGTCCGATGAGGTTTCGAAATGTGATTGAATTGCCATAATTATTTAAAGGGGCAGTTCCACGCTAAAGTAAGAATTACAGTTTTAAAAGTATTTGAAAAAATCTGAAAAGCTGTGTTCAGCTTAAAACAAAGCTTTTAGATTGTGGCAGTTATCTAACAGTTTTGGAAACAAAAAAAACCAGTGTGGTTCTGTACAACTGAAGATGTTTACTCTCGGCGCGGCGTCGGCTATACACGAATCCGGCGGCGACTATTATCGCCCCTACGCAGTGTGCGGCGCGCCGCACTCACCATCCGCCATGGACTGGGGGGCCTCTTTTGCATTTTCGTTATACACCGCGTTTTACGTTGTACGTGTTACCACAAAGAAGCGTAATGTTGACAGTTTATGACGGCAAACAAAAACCAACACTATTCACGTTATCCATTTGGTATTTCATCATGCGGCGGATCAGGACAAAAATGTAAAATTTATTGGCTGCACAAATAGGCGATAAAAAGTTACAAAAATGGGAAACGAACACTGCTGCGAAGTTTCACTCGATAATGACAAAAGGAAACAATCGTCGTATCCATTTCAGTCTAAAGACCACATTGTAACTCGCCCGTCATTTTCACGTGTACTGCTAGTCCAGGCGTAGCACATTCCATTCACAAACGAGGACTAATTTTGTCAATCGGAATCGATCACATGGGCACGGAAGTGTCCTATCTAAACACCAACAAACCCGCATCGGAAGATGTACGTTTTTCAGCAAATACGATCGGTTTTGGGAACTATTCAAGTTTTTCAGTACACGGGAATATATCAACATTCTATTGTACTTCATTTTGTTCTGTAGTCGGAATTTTACGAAAAATTATTTTCTCACGCGGCTGTATGACCAATTTAAACAACGTATTCTAACCATAAGCGTTCATTTCTCAAGTCACGCAAAGTGGGCGAAAACCTCAATTTTACAACAACGTAAGACACTTGCCTGGAATTCCAGTTTAGGCCAGTCCCTGACATCATCCTTCCATAAAATCCATGGAAATTAACGTGGTGAAATTGTTAACAATTGCAAAATAAAACGGTTAGGTTGTAAGCTTCTTATTATCATGATTAGGGCTTATTATTTCGTTAGTAAGCAATATGCGGGTGTGTGTATGTTGTGTTGTTGGCCGGGGATGCCCCCCCCCCAGTAATGGCGGTGACGTAGAGTGTGTCCTTTCGAGGCTTCCCGTCGGATTCGTGTATATGGTCAACCCAAGCGTTTTAGCGCAAACTCATGTGGGTCATTTGCATTCAAAACTAAAAACGAATGTGTTGTCTCGAACCTCGTAAGCTTCCGCTCCATACACAGCTGTGTGTAACATAAAGGGGATCACCTTACCGGATGCGCAAAACGCTTGTTTTGGCGCAAATACTCAGAGTCATTTGCATTAATACCCTAAAACGCACCGTGTTTGTACTCAACCTCGCCAGCTCCGCTCCATACACACCTGTGGGAAAATGTTTGGGGTCACCATCGCTCGGCCAAAAAAGCCTAATATTGTTTCAAATTCTTGTGTTGTTGCTAGTCGGGTGGGAAATTGTGACAGCGATTATAGATCGGCGGCCATTGAGATTCCGTCATGGATAGATTCAGCGGGAGATTCAGTCATGCAAAAGCTGCCACATTGACGATTGAGGGATAAGGAAAATGGTTTAGTTGCTGACGTTACATCCTTCCAAAATAAACACGATAAACCGGATACCGCAAAGGAATAAAGAAAAAAAAAACGATCTGCTCGGGCGTAGCCAGGATTTTGGTGACGAGGGGGCACAGATTGTGAATGTACCGACAAGTGTATGGTACCAACAAACATTTTTCCCCGGCTCGCGTTTTTACGTCGCCTCCAAATGCAGCCAACGGAAAGATAGTAGTAGGTCGTATAGTATTGACCAAATTAAGCAGTACAATTGTTATGAACCTCACTGTATTGCATATCATGCAACTCGCGCTCAAAAACAACACTTACAGATTTTGAGGACACAAAGGTACCGACGGGGGCCGGGTACCGACGGATCGTTATGTACCCCCCCCCCCGGCTACCCACTATTGACGGTAATTTCAACATATATTTTATTTTCCGGGCCCTTCGTGCAAGTAAAGTTGACCCCCTCAAGACAAAAATAAAAATTTATCTGAGCCTGGTGAGGGGGGGTCTTTGTTTTATAGTTGAGGGGGTCTTGTTTTATGAGTTGAGGGGGTTTTGTTTTATAGTTGATGGGGGTCTTGTTTATAGTGGAGGGGGGGTAGTTGTTTTATAGTGAGGGGGTCGTTGTTGTATAGTTGAGGGGGGTTTAGTTTTATAGTTGAGGGTTTTATAGTTGAGGGGGGGGGTTGGGGTCGTTGTTTTATAGTGAGGGGGTCTTTGTTTTATAGTTAGGTGGGGTCTTTGTTTTTAGTGAGGGGGTCTTTGTTTTTAGTTGAGGGGGTCTGGGTCTTTGGTTTTTGGGGTATTTTTTAGTCACCCGGTGCATTTGGTTATAATGGCTACGAAAAACTATACCTGTGAATGGTTTTAAAGGTGTTGTTCAGATTATGTGTATGGTGTTCGTCTACTTGATATGAGAGCTGTCACTTGGCATAACCCCATCAAGACCGTGGGAAAAGGTGAGGGAAAAAACTTGCGGTTTTTATTGGTAGACGCAATAATGCATGTCCGCAAAGCCTATTCAATACTGTGCTAATTGATGGTAACCACTAAAAACTGCGGTGTTTTGTTTTATATCTTGGGAGAAGTAATGAAATGGATTGAGGCCAACAATTCAGGGGACGACAATGAGAAATCTTTTGATCCTTTCATTGATATCAAATCGATACTTACTTCAGGGTAAATCAGGGGGCCCCAAAGGACGATCGAAACACAACACCTTTAAGCTCGAAAAATGTCTATGGGTCACAACCGAAGGAATTGTAATAGAATAAATTATCGGGCCGAGAATAATTCAAACGGTGCTGGAAACGGCCTTCCAAAGTGAAAATAGCAGGGGAAAATAGCGCCAAGTACGTGTCTACGCTCATCCATTAGTTGTGCAGAATAGTTCAGACAAGTCAAGTTAGAGGTTTTTATCGAGGGTGGCACTATTCATCATCGACGGACATAAACGTAGCATGTCCAGCTCTGCCGTTAAGTCCAATCTGGGATTCCCAATTCTAATTACAAAATCGGCTTATTTTGTTGGATAAATACGCATTTTGTAGCATTCTCTTTCGCCGGTATAGTTTGCCTAGAAATTACCAAAGTAACTGTGCAAAAAATATCAAATTTGAAAATTGGGGGCGCGCTTCAAAAATGTGCTATTAGTGATTTAATTAGTCAAAAAAGTGCTTTATTGACTAATTAAAGATCATGCAATCAGTGGTTTTATCATTCATAATATGTAAGTCAATGATGGAGGATAACCTCCATATTTTAAAACTAAGTTTTACATGATTACAAAAAATATTTTTAATCATGTTAATATAATATAATTACACTTTAAAATGAAAAAATTAATGACTGACGAATTTTACGTTGTCAAATGACAAAATTAATTGACTAATTAAACACGACTGTAGACATCACCACAGATAGAATCGCTTTTCAAGCACAAAGATGAATGTGAATTTTTAGGTGTAAACGGGATAAATGAGCTCTACAACTCACAAAGAAATACGAATTTCCCGAGAGTACGATTTTTTTTTAAAAAGTGAGATGTTTACATGCAATGCTTATAGATCTTTCTAGAAAACTATACTATAAATAGGTATTTTTAGGTTTGGTACTTTGTACTATATATTCTTCTATCAATGATTGAACATGATAATATAATAGAACCATCTTATGGAGGATTTGTTGGTGTGAGGCTTTATTGTCAGCTTGTGATGTAACATGAAGTATAAATACTTGCTAAAAAGAGGAATGGGCTAGTCATCTTTGAACTGCAGAGAGTTTAGTAGTAGTATTTGAACGACAAAGCTTTGAGCGCTGATCTTGCTTTACCACTTTCCTACCTCAAAAAAAGGAGCAGATTAATAAAACTGTTGTTGACTGTTGTGAAAAAATATAATCCCGCATTTGTTTATGTGGTCCTGAAGGTAGTCATTGCGAACATGCGAACTATATACTGTGATAGAGTGACAATTACATCCCGGACCGTTATTTGCTAAAGCTGCAAAATTTTGTGTCATCAGGGGCCCTATAGAACCTTTCCAACGGATTTGTGATCCTTTTTGTGAGCGTGTCATATCAGCTGTATCTTTAAAGACTCTACCATTTATGTATGTGTTGACTGTAATTTATGTAATAGTTTTTGACATTTTCAGGTAGAAATTATTTCTGATTAAACATCACGGTGCACTGGGCTAATTTTCACCTTTTTCATACAATGAAGCTTTTGTGGACAAAGCAATTTTAAACATACCTTCTGTTATACCCTCTAAAACATTTTTACCCAAATTGAGTAATTTTTACTCCTTTTGGTAGTTAAAAAGTCACAGCCCTTTTGTTGAGTCGTTTTACACTGCCTTGTAGTAAGCATTTTACTCATTAAAGTCAATATTTGACTCAACATTTGTTGAGTAAACTTTTACTCCGCTTTACTCAAGAGCTGTGTCCTTTTTTACTCAACAGCGTGATAAAACTTTACTCAACCCATTGAGTAATTTTGGATGCATGTATAAAGCCAAATGTTTATTCATCAGGAAGCTACAGGTTGTTCACCAGGTTGAGTAAAATGACTTGTTCAGTATACTCGAAACTCTTTCAAACATCAAAAGGACACAAGCAAAATTTACTTAACTTTGGTATTCTTGGTATTTAAAAATAACACAAAATCTACAAGGACATCTTTTCATTATTACCTTTTTTCTTCGAAGTCCTTGTGGTTCAAAATCACGATCCCTGTAGACATCTGTATGTCGTGTACCGTTGCACATGCACCGGTAAAACTATAGGTCATAAATTTGTCAGCTAAATTTGAATTTCGCGCTGGCATAAATACGACCCATACGTTTACCGAGCAATAGCGATTCCCCGTTGGAATACACAGAGCTCACAGCGATACAGGCATCTAGTCACTCGGTGAAAGGTTGCCGAATTCATAAGCTTGATATGAGGTACCGTAGACATAGTCCGGTTACGCCGAAAACTCACCAACTTCACAATCATGAAAAGTTCGTTGCATCACCACAATAATTATTATTAAAATTGGTGTAAAATATCAGAATGGCCAGCATTTCCACGACACCTCAGCTTGTCATCTGCTATTGATATGTCCGCGGCAATTACTGGGCTGCACGTGTCTTGGGTCGTCAACGTTGCTTAAGATCAGAATCAACGCGGTGTAATTTCTGATCCGTCACTGCGTCAAACTACCTTGTGACGTAACGGTGAGTTAGACTTCAAAATTGCTTTACTCAACATGTATTTCACAGTTTTACTCGGGTGAGAAGTAAGATGGAAATTGTGTTTTACTCCATGCTGATTAAATCTTGACTCAACTTTTTACTTAACACGCTTTACTCTAAAATATTTTTAGAGTGTAGATATATCTTAGGATCCGATTAAGTTAATAGACCTATAACAATCTTATTTATATTTTCTTTTTTCGTGATTATTGCTAAATACCTCACTCACTAATACTAAGTAAAAATACAATACTCTGCAATTACAATAAGCATTATTTCACTAAAATTAAATTTCACATCACCTTCTCAATATATTTTATTGTGGCGAAAACACTGGAATGTTAAATTATTTTAATTAAATGCGCATTAAAACATAAATGGTCAGGAGATTCCTCTCATAAACCTGAAACAGAAAATGCACATTTATTTTTGGTAACCTCTCCATGTGCAAATTTAGGGCATGACTTTGGCATGGCCCATGCATTGACCGTGTATCTTTTTTGTTATATTTTGCGTTGTAATTACAGAGGTGAGTGCTGAGATGATTAGTGCGAGTGGAAAGATAGGTATTGGTGTGATGATGGAGTTGTGTCAGAGAGTGTTAGATGGAGGAGGGATGCCGGAGGAGTGGGCAGTGAGTGTGGTAGTTCCAATTTTTAAAGGGAAGGGGAATGCAATGCGTTGTGGTGCATATAGGGGTGTGAAGTTGTTAGAGCATGCAATGAAAATGGAGAGGGCTTTAGAGAATAGGATTCGGAAAATAGTGGAAGTGGATGAGATGCAATTTGGGTTATGCCAGGGAAGGGAACGATAGATGCAGTGTTATTTTGAGGAGGTTGCAAGAGGAATAGCTAAAGGGGAAAAGCTGTATATGTGTTTTGTAGACTTGGAGAAGGCATTTGATAGGGTACCGAGGAAAGTGATGGAGTGGGCAATGAGGAAGAGAGAGATACCAGAAGTAGTGGTTAGAGCAGTGATGAGTTTGTATGACGGAGCAAAGACAAGTGTTAGAGTGGGGTCTGATTTGTCTGAGGATTTTGAGGTGAAGGTGGGTGTACATCAAGGTTCTGTACTTTCGCCATTGATTTTTGCAATTGTGATTGATGTATCACGGAGAGTGCAAAAGCAGGTTTGATGAGCGAGATGTTGCATGCTGATGACTTGGTTTTAATGTGCGAGACAATGGATGGACGGAGGGAGAAGTTTGGAAATGGAAGGCGGCTTTTGAGAGTAAGGGTCTTAAGGTAAACCTTGGGAAGCGAAGACAAACGTGCTGGTGAGCGGGGTGGAGAGGGGGGTGGTAATGAGTAAGGTAGACCCATGTGGTGTGTGTGGGAAGAGGGTAAAAGCAATTCAGTTGCGGTGTGAGAAATGTGGGAAATGGATCCATGGGAGATGCACGAAGATGAAGAGAGTGACCCCAAGATTGGCAAGAGATTTTATGTGCGGAAGATGCAAGAAGGGAGGTGGAGGGATGGTGGAACAGGAGGAAAGATTGTGTGATGAGGTGGAGTCTGTGAAGGAGTTCACATACCTTGGGGACAAGGTTAGTGGGGGTGGTGGATGCGAGGTGGCTGTGACAGCTAGAGTGAGGTATATGGGTGGGTGAAGTTTAGGGAATGTGGGGAGTTGTTGCAAGGGAAAAGATATCCTGAGATGGAATGAAGGTGTATAAGAAGAGTTTGTGTTGGAGATTTCAGTATGTTGTATGGGAGCGAGACCTGGTGTCTGAGCGAAAATGAGATGGGGATTTTGAGGAGGACAGAGAGAGCAATGATAAGAGCGATGTGTGGAGTGAAGTTGATGGATAGGATGAAGACTGAGGACTTGATGCAGATGTTGGGTTTGGAAGAGGCGATGGACCGGTTGGTGAAGGCGAATAGTGTACGTTGGTATGGGCATGTGTTGAGGAAGGATGACGGGCATACCTTAAGGGCTTTTGAGTTCGAGGTGGGAGGTTCGAGGAGGAGGGGACGTCCAAAGAAGACATGGAAGAAGCAAGTGAAGGAGGAGAGTAGGAGGGTTGGGTTGAGGATGGAGGATGCATTGAATCGGGTGAAGTGGAAGGAAGGAGTAAGGGCGGTTGCTGCCAGTGTGAGGTGAATCCGGCCACCCCCGTTTACGGGGACAAAACCGGATTTAAAACTTTGGGTTTACTACTACTACTATACTACTACTACTACTAATTACAGAAACAAAATGCCACACACCGTGTTTATAACATATACGTGCAATTCAGAGTACTACGCAACAAGATGAACAATTTGAGAGCTAATGTATGTATTAATATTTTACCCCCGGATGACCATGAATCTTGATAGGGTTATGCCCGTGTAAGTAAAGGTCGAAACCTAGAAAACCCGTACCTTCAAAATCCATCAAACAAAAAAATACGTTGGTGTGCATTTGAACTCAATTTTACTTGATCTCAAATTTACGATTGTGTTAATCTTGCCATCTTATTTAATGGTGTTCTCCTGCAAAGATTTCGTCCGAATTTAAGTATGTCGTTCAAAGGACCCCTTAGACGTGTATTGTGGTAAATGAATTACATGTATTTTCAATTTGTTCCAGGTGAAATTTTGTCTTTTGTGTATTTTTAAGTATTTTACGTCTTAACCATCCTCTACTCAAGGGGTTTACCACCCCCTTCAGGTTTCTCCCTGGCCTGCTAACCATAAGCGCCCCCTTCTTTTGTTCCAAATTATTTAAGGTAATTGTCAATTACATTTCCCGCTCCTTTTCATGCAAAAACAAACATCAAACGGGGTATAGGTAAGATACAGGGTGATCCCAAAGTGATGGATGGGGTTGGGAACCACCCTCCCTCCTTTCGGGAGAGAAATACAATCTTGCCTAGTACAACACAGGTCCTCCTCTTTCCATTGATACCAAAATGAATACCAACATGCCTAGAATTACGTCAGAATGACGTCATTAAATTTCGCATGTCAGCAAAACTGTCAATTTCCATAGTGCACAGTGTGGAATATGGGAAAATTCATTTTGTCACCAAAAAAAGTTAGGAATATCCGATTGTCATGAGGTTTTGGGCTCTTTTTGATGGGATATGACTTTTTATTCAGAGCGTATTAGTGCTATAATATGTTTGAGTCAGTAAAATAGCAAAATATCAATTTTCCACCCTTTTTATACTTTCCTCAACTTATGACATCATAGTGACGTCATAATGGGGATGCTGGTACTTATTTTGATACCAATGGAAAGAAGAAAGCTATCCTGTGTTACCTAATTTATAGGAATCGGATGTTCAGTAACGAAAATAACAGGGGTGTGGTCACCCCTTTCGGGAGTTTGTTACAAAAAAATGGCTCAGTAGACTAGGGTTAGTTCCACGTGTCTGATTTTCCTATGGAGAAGGTTTATTGCTCGAACGTCAAATAAATAGTAATACGTAGATCCTGGGTTTTATCATCCATTGCATTGAGGGAATGAATTTCGGTACAAGTCAATTTTCGACGCATGGATTAACATGTCCACTGTAATCCTACAGTATTGTTAGATTCTAATGTGTGTAAATTTTGGCATTCCACACATGTGTCCATTAGCCCTAGTCACATTGCAGAGTAAAAGGTACCATCAGCTGGTGTACGTGAATTTCAAAATTAACAAATTAACAAATTTGGCAACAAGGCAATAGACAGGTACATCGCTTATCAATAAACTTAAAGAGAAGTCAAAAATGGCAAAGGATGTGGCCCTGGTTTAAATTGTATATGTTTTTTACATTTATACTGTTATGTTCGAAAAAAATCAGATGATGAATAAAACGAGAGAAAAGTGACACTTTTTTTTCTGACTTGGAATCAGCTCCCGGCGAATTGGGCGAATATTGGGCGCTGTTTATGATGACGTCACGGTGATTTCTCATTCTCATCCCCAGGGCACCGCCATTGGACGATTGCGTCAAATTATTTGTTCTGCCATCCGCCATATGTTCTGCCATCTCATACGTCATCGGACTTAGCAGAAACATGGCAGAACTGGTCGCTGTGTGCCCACTGCATTATGGGGCCGTTGTTATGTCCCTTAGCCGTCGAATACGGCGTTGCGGAAAGTGTGTAGTCTGTGTCACAGACTCCGAAAAATATTATCTAAATTAGTACTGCGCGAGAGATTAACGTTATCAGTCCGTCATAGCAAATGCATGCAAATGAAACTAAATCTCAAATATCTCCGGAAAACGAAGGAGTTCTATGGAGATTTTTGCATCAGAGGGTCCGTTACTATGTTTTGTTTTAAATATGTACCGTAATTGGGTCTGAACCTATAGAACCTAGCGAGAAAATTGAACGTTTTGTCGGGTACTTCGGTGCTCGCAAAACACGGAAAATTGAACACACAAATCGCTACGGGCCGCATCCCTTTTCCCACAATTCATTTCGGTATTATTCCAGTCTTGAGAATTTTCAACGCTGGTTTCAATTTACGTTTTCAATTTTAGAAACAGGCTATACGTACTTACCGTACCGCCGTAGCCGTCGAAGCTCTGGTAATATTCTCAACCGTGGAAGCTCCAAACTGAGTGTGATGAATGAACGTGAAAATTGATTACGGGAACTGTCACAGTCAGAGGCCTGGCCAGATCCGTGGCAAAACTGGTAAACCACCGTGACGTCATCGCGAAACCGTGTTGCCAAACTCTGTTTAAAAAGTTCTCATTGTGGAGCTACTTGGGTTGGTGATGTTTTCAATCTGCTCTCTCAACAGTGAACTAATTTTTTTAACCAAATGCAATTTAAATGAATCACTACATTTTCCCTTCAAATTGATACCAAATATAGTGCCCATTTTGACTTCTCTTTCAGGTAATCTATCAATGTATTGAGCGTTTGTGGCGGCCATTTTGAATTCTTTCGATCACTTGAAATTTCACTTTGTCAAAAGCAAAGACCTATGTGTTTGTAAATTAAAATAGTAAATTGAGAGTTTTGTGTGAATTTCACAGCGGAAAAATACATTTTAGCCGATTTTTAGTCAGAATTGGTATTTTGGCCGCCACGTTGTTTTAAGTCAAAAATTAGGGTGGCCCAGAGGCTTATTTTGAAGAATATAATCCTAGTGAATATGTGGCAGCATAGTTATGACCTGGGATGTACCTTTCTACAACTAAATGTCACAGTGAAATGTTAGATATTTTTCCAGGCTTAAAAGAGATATGCATTATAGTGCATGTATTCCCCACTGAATTTTATTTTTTACAAAGTTGTTTATTGAAATGGAATACGTTATTCTAGTATTTTCTAAATCCGAGAACCGGAAAATGATATATATATCGAAAACCCTGGATTCATTTAATCTACTGTATTACATTAATGGAAACATTACATCAAAACCTGATTCAACTAATTCAAATATACCCAAATTTCAAAATGATCAGCTTTTAACTCATCTGCAGAAATTATTTTAATTAAAATACGTCACTATGTGAAAACGACAAAATAGCAATATGAGTCTATGGTCAACAATTTCAGCAATTTGGACAGTCAAATATTTAGTAAAATTCCTGTAATCACAATATCATTCAATTTGTTTCATATTTGATTTATGTAAGTAATGATTTTAATAAATTACTATTTAAAACAACATTCGTACGAAATGCTTAAGCACATATGTATTAGGACGGCTTAGCATTCGCCATTATGTAAAACACCGAAGTCTCTATTCACAACATCCTTCAAAAACGGCAAATTTTTTAAATAAAGATTATTAATTGATTACTTTAGAGCTTTGAAGTTTGGAAGTCGACAGGTGCTATCTTTTCGCTAAATTTGATACAAATTGTACAAATTTACATTCGCCTCGCTACTTTAGCTACTTTTAGGTATGAAAGGTACGAATAGTATGAAACAAACTGGCATGTCGGTTTTCTTCAAAAAAGTTTAAAATGCCGAATACTCTACTATGTGATGCGGCCGACGAATTATCTTCATTTATTACAATATTGAATTACTGATTCTTTTCTTTTTCATTTAAATTTCCAGTAATTATCATTGTTACCCGCGGTGAAGATCTCCGAATGATGATGGTGCATGCCTACAACGTTGGCTATATCAACGGCGAGTATGCCATGTTTAGTGTGCATTTATTTGGCAACGATTGGCATACTGGAGACGACAGCTGGCAACAGGTAGACAATAAAACAAGATTATTATTTGGAGAAATAAACTCCAAAACAGACGTTCGTGTATTGGTAAACGTTTGAATCAAACGTTCATGGCCCGATTGCTGACAACATTGTCCCCAGCCTGAGAACCGGTGTGAAAGTAATTATAGTTCACTGCTAAAAATTTCTGTAAATTAAGAAAACAGATTTTCCGTAAATTTACGGAAAATCTTTTTTACAAAAACAATAAAAATAAAAAACAAAAACATAAAAAATGTTAATTTACGGAAATATTTCAAAAATTTCTGGCAGCAATATTTCCGGACTTTTTTTTTTTTTTGGTTCCGTAATTTTAAATTACGGAAAAATTCTGTTAAAATACACATTTTTTTTTTCCATAATATGAGACAAATTTCTGTAAAATTACTGTCAAATTTCCGTTAATTGACAGAAATTTCTGTAAATTTACCCTAAAAATGACTGGAAATACTGCTGCCAGAAATTTCCGTAAATTTACGGAAACTTTTTTAACAGTGTTCGCCGGGAGCCACAGTCCGGGCTCCATAGACAACAACGGAATAAAGCGTGAAACTAATGTTGCGTGAAGAGTCAATTTAATCAAGTGCCCTATTATATTCTTTACCGTTGTAGCCGGACTTTGAGTACGGCGAACTATAATTACTTCTACACTGGTGTAAAAGGAGATATGTTCCCCCCGGAGCCATGGTCCTGGCTCCATAAACGACAACGGAACAAAGCGTGAAATTAATGTTGCGTGAAGAGTCAACTGAATCGAGTGCCACATTCTTTACCATTGTAGGTCGACTATGAGTCTGGCAGACCATATCTCCTGCCACACCGGCAGTGGTCACAATATTGGTGTTTAGGAAAGCCCCTATTTTTCTTATTTTCCCTGTGAGGAAAAATGCATAAAATCTTAAATCTTAAATCCTAGGGCTAAGGATGCTTAGTTTGGATGTTATGAGCTAAAAGGTCCCTTATTTTGGTCGCCCAATATTAATTTTACATAGTATTCTATAGAGCTTACAAATTAAAGGTGTATTTCGTGATTCCAGCACATTCTGTTTTACTCATTGTTAACTAGATATCCTTGAGAAAAGCTTATTCACAAAATTTGAGTTGATTCCGATTTTGTGGTTTGTGTTATGAGCAATTTGCGTGTTTACTACCGTCTCTTAGGCTACTGTGCTCTACGGACAGAAAATACAAAATTGCGAATGTATTACAGATACGACCGAATTTGCACGTAAGATAAGGTACACATAGATTACTAAGGCTAACGGTTCAGACCTGGTATATTAAGCGCGCCGCACGATTTAGTAGTTTCTGAAGGCGTTTCATATCAGAGAGAGACACCCCCCCCCCCCTCCCCGCAAATAATTACCATAGAATAAGTGGAACGGTCAATATAACGACGGATTATATTAAGATTACGCAGATGGAAATTTACACTTTCACATAATGAGCTAACATGGTCTTTCATAGTTAACTGACTTTAAAACACAATACCCATTTTTTTAATAGAGACAGATGGGGTCATCACAGATCCACCGATTTTTAAACTGAAGCCTGATATAACATTTGCATGCCTGGAAGACGATACCAGGAATAACTCGGTCTTAGAGTCATTAAGCTTTTTACATATTAACAAGCATCCATGATCTAATTTCTGCAATGCAGTTGGAAAATCTAAGTTAAGCAGCAGCAATAGCCTCCTCGGATGTAACAGGTTGTAAATATGCAGTAAAAATCGATGTGGAGGAAAAACAAACATAAACAATATTGCCAAACTGTTCACAAAATGTCTGAAATCAAATACCATACCCTCAAGCTGGAAAAGTGCGAATGTCATAATTTTGTACAAGAAAGGAGACTCTAAAGACCTCAAAAACTACAGACCAATTAGCCTGCGCTCACACACATATAAGCTTTTCACCAAAGTCACCACCAACAGACTAAGACATTAGATGCAAATCAACTACCAGAACAGGCAGGAATCAGAATAAACTTCTCAACCATTGATCACCTACAGGCAATAAACCAAATCTTGGAAAGTCAAGGGAATACCAACTACCCCTGTGCTTAGCTGTTGTAGATTAATGAGCAAATTTTTGACTCCATAGAGAAAAATGCAGTTATCCAGGCTTTTAAAAAATCAAGGTATAGAAACTGCATACATCACGATCATTAAGGAAATATACACTAATGATAGAGCAACAATACAACTCCACCAAGACAGCAGGCCCAACTTCATCAGAAGGGGAGTTCATCAGGGGGACACCATATCACTTAAACTGTTTGTAGCTGCTCTGGAAGAAATCTTCAAAAATTTGAACTGGGAAAACAAAGTAATCAACATTAATGGAGCTAAACTCAACCATCTTCGCTTTGCAGAACACATCGTTATCTTCTCAAGGGAAGCAGTTCAGATGGGAGAGATGCTATCGGAGCTTGATTGTGAGAGCAGGAAGGTGGGCCTGAAAATGAATATGTCCAAAACAAAAGTCATATTCGACAGCTTTGCTTATCAAGGAAATTAAGATTGGAAGTGAAACACTGGAACAAGTTTCAAAATATACTTTCTGGGGCGGCAAATTCAGGCAGATTGCGATCAAACACAGGAATTCAAGAGAAGAACGCAAGCATCATGGGTAGCATTCAGTAATCACAAATCTATATTAACGGACAATAACCTACCCAACTGTCTTAAATAGAAACTGTTCAACCAGTACATACTGCCAGCCATATGGTAGTGAAACATGGTTATGGAAATGGAAAGAAAATTCAAACCACACAGAGAAGTATGGAAAGAATGATGCTTGGATACACTAGGAGAGATAGAAAAACCTACAGATGGGTCAGAGATCAAACAAAAGTAAATAATGCAGTAACAACCGCAAAAAGAACAAAATGGAGATGGGCAGGACATTTGGAAGAATATCTGATAATAGATGAAACCAGTTGACAACAGAATGGCAGCCAATAATTGGTAAGAGGAAAAGAGAAGACCTCATTCAAGATGAAGAGATGAGTTAGTCAACCAGACAGCAACCACTGTATGGTCTAGACAAGCAAGAAACATATATAATTGGCTTCATTTGGGAGAGGCCTTTGCCCAGCAGTGGTATGATATGGGCTGAAGAAGAAGAAAGAAGGAGGGAAGTTATAATAATCAAAGGATGGGGCTAAAGAGGGACCTTGAAAATATCCATAAACCAAGAAAAAAAAAAAACCTGAAAATAAAAGGGGGTTAAATTAAAAAAAAATAAGTGAATAAGAAACAATAACATAATAACAAAGTGGTATGGTAATGTAAATAAAGGAAATGTAATAATCATTTTTGTTTAAGAATTCCACACTTATCCTTCACAAGCTATATTCCTCCAATTTTTTAAATATTTTGACTCTTTCGGGTTTGTCACTGATAGCGCCTTTAATCTAGAAATCAATAGACACACAGCTTGGGATACCTCCAGAGGTGTATTAAGTCAATCCCACAATGCACCAGTTTTGGGAAATTACACCTCAATAGGGTCATGTGATCCCACAACAATCCTATTCTTAACACATAACAACCCTGACTTTTATGCTCATTTTAACTTACAGAGCATAAGTACTAAGGAATTTTTTGCATGATCATGAAAAGTCTTGTGGTTCTTGAACTTTGGAACACTTTTTGTCCCTAAGTACTGACGTATGTTTAGTACAGTACAGTATAGACACATTGCAATGCTTTATGGGATTGATTCAAACACCCTCTGGGATACCTCTAGTCCATACGGATTTCGCGGAAGTAATAGATTGCTGTTTCTGTTACACTTCATTCCGTTATTGAATTGGCATTCGTTAATTGACTTGGCATCAAGGGGTGACGGCTTCAATTATTTGTAATCATTCCTGTATTCCCAGCCCGGTACCTTTTGGAAGTGACACTGCCGTAACTCTAAAAGCGGGTTTCTGTTTAAGCAAGGCGGCGGCTAAAAAGCCACATATAAGCCGGTGTCATCTTTAATTTCATCAGCTTGCTTTAATCAGAAACATACATAATAATTAAAATAAACAAATACACTATGGTTAAAAGATCACAGGAAAGGAGCCTTGAAGACACAAAGATATCTTTTACGAAAGAAATAAGTAATATAATTATATAAAATTATTTATTATTATAGTTTTGGGCACCACAATTTTTGGTTTATACGGCGGTGCGGAAAGTATGAGTGCTGATGGCGTAGTGGCCATCCTAGTGACGTAGCATCGTGGGAAATGTTTGGTGGTCGCCAAGAACCCATAGATATTGTGTGTAAAAATCTACAGATAGAAACGCTCAATTTTCTCAATAGGTTCCAATTGAGGGATGTTCTCGTGAGAGAACAAAATTTCTGACCCTCTGGTCCAAAGACATCCATAGAACCCTTTTGTTTTTCGGAGATATTTGAGATTAAGTTTCATTTACACAGTATGACGGTGTGACAGATTTCTCAAATACGTCATTCTTTTAACTATTTGGTGATTTCCCCTACTTTAAAGTGGTTTAATGGACTTGTACATATGTATCCCTGATTTATAATATAATAAATTTCCAAAAATGTTATCCTCTCTCATTATCGCTGCTAACAGGCTTGAATAATTATTTCTACGTCTGAGACATATCAAGGATTAGAGGAGGAAGCGAGAAGAGTACAAGTAGGCATGCTTTATCCTGCAATTTTAAGAAAATCACAGGGTTCGGCCCTGATCATTTATTGCATATCCGCCATTTTGGATTTTTGACCAATATTCCTATATTTTGTGGATTTCTAAACCAAGGACGAATTTTTTCTTAAATGAATCCTTATCCAATTATCTTTCATATAAAACATGTCAATGGCTTGTCTTCCACTTAGTTTTCTTTTGATGACTATTTTTGTGAGCACCTGAAAAACAATAGCTTCACGGCCGCCATCTTGGTTTTTCAGCCAAATTTTCATTAATTTGCAAGTTTTGTTGCATTTTGAAACCATGGGCGAATTTTTTCTTCAAATTTTTCAGCCCACAAGTAATTGTATGACAGTTATCTTTCATATATAATATAAGTTAAGTGCTTGTCTTCGACTTAGTTATAATTTTTTGAATAAATGATCGAGCCGTCTATTTACACGATACCCTGTATCAGCAATTCGGCAATTGGACTGATGACAACTTAAAACTTATCAGCTCAATTTAAATTGCATTCCTGAATTAAGCAGGTTGAGTTCCACTTTCCGCAAAATGTGCGCTGCAAGAGGAAAAAACAATATTCAATAGTGTGCGAAAGTGTTTTGCTGTTTAAACACGTTAGTGTTTCGCTATTCAAACACACGTTTGCTATTCAAACACTAATGTGTTTTGCTATTTAAACACGTTAGTGTTTTGCTATTCAAACACATGTTTGCTATTCAAACACTAATGTGTATTCAAACACTTGAGTGTTTTGCTATTCAGTCTCTCAGGGGTTTCAGTATTATTTTTTTAGTATCATTTATAATGTTCATAGAGAGCGGTATCTTTTCTATTCCTTTTACGGAAGATAATAGGTCCTATGTTAAACATTTCAGGTATATCTGCAGATGATTCCTTTGTATTTTCTGCATGCTTAGGTAGTTCTGGAAGACAGGTCTGGCCAAGTTAACCTATTGACCTATGCAAGCGCCCTATAGTATTTACTAGAAGGCACTCTAAGGTCGGTGTAAAAGGAGATATGGTCCGCCTGGAGCTATAGTCAGGGCTCCATAGACGACAACGGAATAAAGCGTGAATTCAACGTTGCGTGAAGAATCAAGCGCCCTGTTCTTCACCGATGTAGATGGACTATGAATCCAGAGGACCATATCTCCTGCCACATCGGGAAATTATTAAATTATTTTCTCAAGAACAATGGTGGATAACGTCTTTAGAACCTATGAAATGGAAGATAATTGATGCACGGCACGGACCAAATATAATTTGTCTAGCTCGTAATTTGTCTGGGAAAACCTCAAGGTTTTAAGATTTTATTTATTGTGTTCTTGGGGAAAATTATGAGATTTCATTTTATTGGTTTAGATTATATTAACACTTAACTGCATAAGGGGTTTGCACTCCTTTCTGCAAACGGGGGGTTCCTAAGGGAGGGGGGGGGAGGGGAGGGGGACCCCCCCTAATAAACCACTTTCCTAAAGATTTTTTTGATGAAATCCACCACATGTTAGAAGGCTTCAAAGACATCAAAATAGATCTAAAAACGGAGCATTTTCGTAAGAAATTAGGGGCAAAACATTGATTTTAATGTGCGTCAAAATGTGCGAAAAGACACTAATTTGTTTCTGCATTTCTACGGCATTGCTTCACCTAGATTTGTGCTGATTGCTTTATTGGTGAAGAATTAACTATATTTACCATATTAAGCACCAACATAAATGTCTCATGCATTTTATATTTTTTAAGGTACTGTATAATTTACCATAGGTTCCTACATAAACCGCTAATGATGTATGAAAATGTATAGGCTCCATTGGCCTACTACTACTTCCCAAGATTTTGTTTAATTATGTGTTACTTTGTTGTATGTCACTAGGTGTATGCATATGAAAATCCAAGCAAGTAACTCTAATAAATTTTTTAAATTTTTGACTCGTGGTACTTCCGTAGTGCATAAGGGGGGGGCTCCTAGGGACCCATGCTAATTAACGCAAAAACGACGCGATGGATTTGGATTTTTTGCACCATGCAACGCACTCAAGTTAGAACAAATACAAAAATTATACCAATATATTGCAGCGTTAAAAATCGCCGGCTGACAAAAACAAAAAATGGGTCCCTAGGAACCCCCCCCCCTTATGCATTTCAGTGTTAAGGTTTTAAATTAGAACTTCCACTTTAACAATAGTTTTAAAATATGATGTATCATTATCAATACTCCCAGATTTCTTGGTCTAACAAGGTGAAAAACACTTTGAAGATTTGTCCAAAAAAATCATAATTAATCGTTTATTCTGTATTGGAAAAAATATGTGCTTTTCCAAAATAGTGCAATGGTATCCCTAACATAATATTCAAACTTTGACTGTCTCTGGAATTCGTGTCATTCATATCATGTCTCTAAAATTCACCTTTGACCAGTAGAAATACCATTCTTTGACACCACAACTTTTATTATTTTGAATACAGTCCTGCTTGCGCCACACAAATTACAACCATACGCTGTGGCATTCAGCCTGACAGACTTTTATGTTTGTCTCGTTACTATCTCCTTTGATTTCAAGGGGCTGCTACGATCATGACAGGTGTCCTTAATATGATTATAATTTAAATAACCCCCCCCCCAAAAAAAAATGGCAGACGGTATAGAAACACTGATTCGTATGCCGTATTTATTTTGTTTAAACTGCTCAATATTTTGAAGCCACTTTCGCAAAAATAGTGGGCAGTACAAACAAAGTAGACACAATAAATAATGGTGAAAGGAAATAGGGCTAGATAATACAAGTTTAAATAACGCGGCACTGTCCAGCTGATACTTTCGGAAGCGCAGAGGCGTTAGCAGTGTTACGCCACGAAAAAACACCCATGGACCGATCTCCCCCGCCCATTTTCAGCAAGTCGAGCACTTGTGTCAAAAGTGATGATATGAAAAGACTTATTTTGGACATTTCTGGGCATTTTTTGTTCACTTTTTTGGTAATCATTTACTAAATATAATACATATAAACCTGTGCAATTAAGATAATATATAATTCCATTGCTAAATCCCTTTAAAATTGCCAATACTTCAGCATGTTGGGAGCCAATATAAGCCACTTAAGCTAGCGTTAAATTTCCGCTGTTTCAAGAGAAACCTTACTCATCGATATTACATTGAACATTCGACATGATTATTCTAACAACAAAGAACTGCGATTGCCAATTGCCTTCAGCTTCTTATGTCGATACATCACTATGATTACTGCACGTTCACTCAAGAATAGGTATGCAATAAAGAGCATAAAATCATAGGCTGGAATTAAATCTCAACAAGGAACTAGGACCTTTAATTCTTCGGGTTTTTTTTAAAGGTCCTAGGAAATTCAAATAGAATTGATGTGGTTTGTGTCAAGTCTACAAGGAGGGACGAGAAAGCATTCAATATTTGGGTTGGTGATGACATCATTAGTGAAACTATTGAATTTTCAGAGAGTAATAGAAAATTCCAGGTGGTGTGAATCTATTCCAGATGGTGTGAATCTATTCATTTGGCATTGTAACAGATGGCCATCTCTAGTTTGGTATTGTGCCAGATGACCATTTCTAGTTTGATATTGTGGTAGATAGTCATCTTTAGTTTCACATTTTGGTAGATGGTTATCTCTTGTTTGGCATTGAAATAGATGGTCATCTCTAGTTTGACGTTGTGGTAGATGGTCATCTCCATTGGGCATTGTGAAGATGGCCATCTCTAGTTTGTAATTGTGACAGATGGTCATCTCTATTTTGGCATTATCAAGATGGTCATCTCTAGTTTAGCACTGTGACAGATAGCCATCTCAAGCGTAACATTCTGCTAGATGGTTAATTCTATTTTGGCATTGTGACAGATGGTCGCCCATAGTTGGGCATTATCAAGATGGTCATCTGTAGTTTGGCACTATGACAGACAGTCATCTCAAGTGTATCATTCTGCTAGATGGTTAATTCTCCCGGTTAATTCTAGTTTGACATTGCGACAGATGGTGGTCTTTAGTTTGACAGATTGACATTGTGGTAGATGGTCGTCTCCAGTTTGACATGATGGTTATCTCTTGTTTGGTATTTTAGTAGGTGGTCATCTTTAGCTTGACGTTGTGGTAGATGGTCATCTCTATTGTCAATAGTATTGAGCATTGTGAAGATGGTCATCCCTAGTTTGTACATTGTGACAGATGGTCATCTCTAGTTTGACATTGAGGTAGATGGTCATATCTCGTTTGACATTGTGGCAGATGGTCATCTCTAGTTTAACATTGAGGTAGATGGTCATCATTAGCATTGTTTAGTGTGGCATTGTGACAAGTGCTCATCTCTAGTTTGGCAATGTGGTAGATGGTCATTTCTAGTTTGAAATTGCGGTAGATGTCATCTCTAGTGTGGCAATGTGGTAGATGGTCATTTCTAGTTTGAAATTGCGGTAGATGTCATCTCTAGTTTGGCAATGAGGTATATGGTCATCTCTAGTTTGACATTGTGTTATGGTGGTCATCTCTATTTTGGCATTGTGACAGATGGTCATCTCTAGTTTGGCATTGTGACAGATGTCATCTCTAGTTTGGCATTGTGGTAGATGTCATTCCAGTTTGGCATTGTGTTATGGTGGTCATCTCTAGTTTGGCATTGTGACAGATTGTTATCTCTAGTTTGGCATTGTGACGGATGGTCATCTCTAGTTTGGCAATGTGGTAGATGGTCATCTCTAGTTTGGCATTGTGACAGATGGTCATATCTAGTTTGGCGCTTATTTTGGGGATTATCGATACGTTTTTCCCTTGGAGAAAACCATTGAAACACGTCCAGACTGTTCAGTTTTCCTTTTATAGCTTCAAATCGTCAATGATTAGCACGGTTTTGTTCAGTTATCATTAATATTCCATGACTCTTGGGTGAATTTGGTAATGTTGGGTCATATCCCAAGATGGGTCTACCTAGAAGATTACAAAACAAATAATTTCGGCAAATCAAACCTCCTTTTATGTTTTATTTCGATTTTTGAAGGGTAGACTGGAGTAGAACAGCATTTTAGACAATCACCTTCAGAGTTTCAATAGGCATAGTGCAACTTTCAAGTTGTCTAATTTTACATGCCTATGGGTAAGCTAAAATCGCCATTAGCAATGATGCTTGCAAGACATTCTAAGTACTTTACCATGTAGTTTTATCAATTGTTGTGTAATTTGAAAGTTATTTTGACTACACAAGGCTTTTTACAAATAGCTTGTAATTTGACTTGAAAATAAACAGGATTTAGTTTGTCCGTGATGTCCAAAATAGCTAGATTACAACCTTGAAGTACTGATATGTTGGAATATTGGTATAAATGGGGGTTCAGACTGAAAGTTTGAAAGCAATGAAACTACGAGATTTATTGATTTCTGTTAAAATAACTAATAATATGACGGTTTTGATGACCGTCTTAAAATGATAAGTTGGTCGAATTTGTTTTTGGGTTCGTGGGATATCAGTGTTTCTAGAATAGTATGTTTTTAATATAAATAGTAACCCAATCACCTCGGTAACTTAAGGGTTAAACGAATTGGTTTTAAGTGTATTTAACTGGTTTCAACTGGTTTAACTTTTTCAACTAGTTCCAGTTAACTGGGTTTTAATTGAGTTTAACTGGAATTTTTAACTGGGCTGCTTTACGGCCAGTCGGAAGAGACCATACGAAGTTTGCTGTCATCAGACGGTGTTTTTGTGGGCAGACACACTGGCACATTTGAAAAATAGTGCGCCCTCAAGATTTTTCAAAATCGATATTTTTGCATGGTTTAAAGCTTTTATATACATTAGCCCTCACCTGAAATGATTAACACCAAATCAGCGTCCTTATGGGTAAACAGAACGATTGATTTAGCAGACGACGGAAATGGCGTTTAACACAAGCAAACGCACTCCGTATGAATGTTTCCCATCGCATGCACCCTGTTTGACCGGTCTGTGACCTTTGTGGTTTTAATATCAATGAGTACGAGTCTATGATATTCATGTAATATACACATTTGTTGATTAAAGTCATGGAAAACTTAAAAGTTAGCCTACAAATTACCTGGATGTCTTTAAACCTCTTATTCACGTCCCTATCTGTTTGTTGAGTATGTTATTTTTATGTGTAAAATGTATCTCTATTCTTTCAATCGCCTATGATATCATTTGAGAGCAAAATGAAGGAATTTCATATATTGTGAAAATGTGCCAGTGCCGCTTAAAGTGATTTTCTTCCAGTACTCTCCTAAAGACCATTTAGATTCTGTACATCTGCACATCGCAAATCTAGAAGGAATTGGATTATGTAACATACTAAAGGGGACATTCGTTATCCACAGTCTCGTCCCCCCCGACTTACATAAAAAAGTGGATTCTTTTATCATTGAACTGTCACATTAGTAATCCATGGACTTATTCTTCCGGTGCAAATTCGGTCGTAACTGTTTCGGCAATTTTGTATTTTCTGACCGTAAATGGGCAGAAATTATAAGCCCATTTGTAATAACACAAAACCGCAGGTAGGGATCAACTAAAAAGTTGTGAATAACTTTCCCACAAGGATACTATGAAACATTGAATCCCGGTGTAAAGAAATTGAGTGTCCCATGAGAGAGTGTCATAGCTACCATAGCAAAATGTAAGGAATAACCGTGACCTTGTAGACAAGATCATTTGGGTACAGTGTGAACAAATGATGCATACAGAACTCAATGGAAAGAACACAACTAAATAAGATATGGTGGTAGGCACTATATCTGTTTGTGGTAGCGACACAGTCCAAACGGGCACTGATAGGAGTGTGTGGCTGGGCCAGCTGCCGGCCTAGAGGAAGCGAAATGATTTGACGATTTCCTGACGGCAGCGTAAAAATAATAGGCAACAGCGCGTGCTTGATAAACTGGCGCTTATAAAAGCCCATAAGTATTATTATCATTATATATATTATTAAGTGACAAGCTGGTAAATAGTGAAAATCGAGCCGATAGCTGGTACGTAACAAGATACATTAAGCATGAGACGCTGGTAAGTGAAATAGAAAATGACCCAGCACTTAGTAAAAAATAGGTCAGAGGAATTAAACCTAACAGAAAGAAGACGAAACTGGATTTTATACAAGCAAATACTTTTATCTCTAGCAAACTGAGTTTTTGAATAGAGACGAATGGAATGTTGAGCATCATAGCGCTGATCCGTGGCTCGTAGGATCAAATTGGCAATGTAAGTTTTAAAGCCAGTACAATTTTAAGATATTGAGACTGAATTTTAAGGACTAAAGGAAATGGATCGAGGTTTCCTTTTTATAATTAAATTTACGAATTAAATTTTGGCGTTGCAGACTGGACCTAAGAAATACAAAGAAATCGGTTCGCATTTCCTTTTTATTAACCTGATTTCACATTGCGTTGGAACCAGTGTAGAAGTAATTATAGTCCGCCGTTATCAGTAGTCCGGCTATAAAGGTAAAGATAGGGTGCCGATTGAGTTGACTCTTCGCGCAAAATTAGTTTCACGCTCAGTTGCCGTTGTCGTCTATGGAGACCGGAGTGGCTCCAGGGGGCTATAATTACTTTCACAACGGTGTAGAAGTAATTCTAGTCCCTCCGGTACAAACTGTAAAGAATACACACTCGATTAGTGGCTCTTCACGCAACATTAGTTTAACGCTTAATTCCGTTCTATCGTCCTTTATGGAGCCCGAATATGGCTCCCGGCGGCTATATCTGCTTTCACACGACATAAGAATCCACTGTGCTGACTGTGTTATCTATTATTGGAAGTGTGCCGTACCACGAGACATAATCGGCATTGTCAATTAAATCACTCCAAACTAAAGTTGAAACTTTATCAATCTTATAATTTCGGAGATATGACACGTTGTGGCGCCGTAGAATGTGGACTGTGTCCCATTATGTGTGGGGTTGGGGTGGATGCAGTAGGTTTAACACCACAAAATTCCGTTTCTACTAAAAAAAAGGAAATTTAAATTTACGGAGTCGGGATAATGTACGGATATTTTAAGTGAGAAAATAGATACGAAATACTGGCAACTTGCTTGACCATGGTAATCAACACATGTACAGAGTGATTCAAGAAAAAAAACCCTACATTCAGGAAAAAGATTTTTTAGGAAAGGTTAAAATTATTTTTGCTTTATTCTTTTGTGGGGGGGGCGGGGTTGTTCCCGAAATAAACAAGCTATGGGATTATTTTTTGTTTTTTTGGCAAAATTCAAAATTCAGGAAAAATTGTCAATTTTGCGGAGAGGCACAGAAATTCTGTTTGGTCAATTTAGCCATACGATGCGGAGAGACCGACACCGACGTATACCATAATGTAGCAAAGAAAATGAACATATGCAATTTGCAGTGATGTTTGATTCTTCAATACATCGGTTTGAATTAAAATTGCGTCTGTCAATTGTATAACATATTATTAAGTAAAATATCTTGAACAAATGAAATTAAATTTTTATGTCAAGGCTAATTAGGCATTAACTATGCACGCTCCACGTATCAAATAATGGCGAGTTTCAGCGCTGTATATCGAGTTTCCCCCGCTATATGTCGAGTTAACAGCGCTGCCTATCCGTTTGAACTCTATGTGCGAGTTTCCTAAATCATGTCCAGAATAAATCTGTCCAGAATAAATGCGAGTTTAAAAAAACGAGACAGGATTTTTTCAACATGTGCAAACTGGACATGATTTTTTTTCTCACAGCGAAAAACTCGACATGAGTTTTTTCTCAAACTGAGCCAAATCGAATGATTTTTTTCTCAAAATGAGCAAACTCGACATGATTTTTTTCTCAACATGAGCAATCGACATGATTTTGTTTTTACACATACACCAAAAAATCATGTCGCTTGGTTTCCTCATGTTGAGAACAAAATCATGTCGAGATTTTGAAACGGACATGATTTATGTCAAACTCAACCATATAGAGAGGCAAAACTCGATGTATAGAGGGCAAAATGACATTATTAGCGCTGTAAACTCGACATATAAGCTGCACCTCGACATATGGCGAGGAAATCGATACACAGCGCGTGGAAACTCGACATGCGCGGGAAAACTCGCCATGATTGATACGTGGAGCCGTTAAAAAAACTGGACATTGATTATGTCACTTCCACTATAGAGAGCACAACTCGATGTATAGAGGGCAAAGGCGACAGTAGCGCTGTAAACTCGACATTATAACGCTGCACACTCGACATTATGGCGAGGAAAACTCGAGATATACAGCGCGTGAAACTCGACGTACGCGGGAAAACTCGCCATGATTTGATAGTGGAGCGTGCCATAATTAACAGTTGTTATCTAATAACGCTGACGGATTGGCGACAGATAGCGATTAACCTCCAGCTTTGAACTCTGCAAGTCCTGGTTCGATGCTAAAAACTATGAGCAGGAAGGGCATTAAATAAGCTCACTCTCGGGGATACAATGATGAAATGGCACGTCTCGGATTGCATCTAGTTTGATAGTGAAGTGGGTGTAGCTCCACGCCATGCTGGAACTTGCATATTCCAAGTTGGATCGAACCATGGATTTATATATAACAGCCCTTTCAGTTGTCCCAAGAAGGGTGCAGTCGACGGAGAAAGCCTCGCGCGACTGGCAGTTTTAGCCATTTTGGTAATCCCAGGAGACCAGAAAGGTCATTAATGAGGAGAGCCAAGTAGATGACCTGGTCGACCTCTCTAGAGTTGTACCAAAGAAGTGGGGACTTGGATGGCTTTTGCAGCATCTATTGTTGATATTGTCAATCATAAAGAGTCAGTAATTGAAAATAACTTCCTATCGAGGTCTCATGTTCATTAACATAATGAAATTGCTATCAGGTTTGGTGGTTATCTCTAAGGTAATTATTTTGCCAAATACCCCACTCCATCGTCTATAAATTGTGAGGAGAAATGAAGCTGAAGTTTTCGCAAAATGAATGGCGAATTAAAACTCAAAATTAAATAAGCTTGTTTTTTTTCAAGCTGAATAACAAAACATCTATGGTTAACTTTGATTCCCAAGTTTCGTGTAGATTAAAACCATGAAAACGTGCTGATCCAAAGTAAAAATGTGGTCTTACACCAGCCATAGTGCTTTCTTTTTTGGGACATGAACAAGTTTTCATTCGCATTTCTTTGCAATGTTGGGATTCTAATTTTATAACCGCAAATACTCTCCACATTATATTGTTGACAAAATGGTGTTAAATGTTTTCCACCAAAAACAAGGCTGAAGACCATGCACGCTGTATGCAAACGATGCATCTTTGTGCGGCTCAAAATGTCTCTCAGCAAAATAGGCATAACTTCTTTCGCCAAATTCCAGATGACACCAAATAAACGTTTTCTGAAAGCCTGTTATCCCACTTCATATCCAAAGCAAACATTTGAGCAGAAATGATTCTCAACTATTTTAAATATTTTTTTTATTCTGAATGTAAGATTTTTATTGACTCACACTATAGTCATAGGCAGTCTTGAACCATCGCTACCTATATATCGCACATGGACCAAAGTCCAAGACGCGTTTGGCTTAACTTACTGGCTTAGGATTACCTTCAAAATAACGAAAACCGTTTCAACAAATTTAATAACAATCATTTTAATTTATGTGTGCGATTGGCATAGGGTGACGAGCACGACGAAGCTGCAAGGATTGCATACCAGGCCCTGATGACTTTTGGTTTATACCGCCCAACTTCACCTGAGTATGTGGCCTTCCTGAAGGAAGTGGAACGTCGACAAAGAGAGGAATACAACTGGACCAGCCCTCCTGGTGATGACGTAAGCACATGAATATATACATGTCATGTTAACCCTAGGACAATCACTTGCCGATTATTTCAAATGCTATACAGCAGAAATTCCTTGTGCATTATCGCCCAATAGTACCTCTAAGACTAAGACAATAATCATGGAATTCTCATTTTTCTACAGATATTCTTGTCATCAGATAATAAACTCGATGTTTGAGGTCTAGGGTCTGTATTTACAATATGACGATATTAATTAGAATATAATGCCATATTATACTTTTAGTGCATCTGAAGTACACTTCACAAGCGCCTTTAAGTGGAATATGTGTGTTATTCCCATCTGCGTGTGTGTGACGAATAAGGCGTGTGTAGGTTACGTGTTGACTGTGCAAGGAGATCCAAGATTCCGTATATTTGTTTGTTTGTTTTGGGGGTTGGGGGTTGGCACGTGATACCTAAATTCGCTCGTATATCCCTAACGTCCTATAGAGGAAAATCTGACGATCACCGCAAAAAAGGGAGGTAGCGTTATTTTTCTTGTTAGATCTAGGGACATTTTCCCCCTAAAAACAAGGGCAGGAGTCCTCTCTGTGATTTTTGAGAAGTGCATTTAAATGCAGTTACGGGACGTTAGTGATATGGCAGGTTCAAGAAGTTGCTATAACGTCTGCTTGTATTCGCTTATTGTCCATTTTCTAATGTTAGCCTTTATGATATAGTTCATGGTGTGATTGAGACAACTAATTTGTTTCTTGTGAAATTCTTCTTAGATTGAACGAAATTTACAGAGAGAGAGAGAGAAAGAGAGAGACGACGCGTAGTACAATTAGATGTTTTAAGCCTTTTTCATTCGGAAGAATACGCTGATCGAAACTGAACAGTTTTTAAACTAAATCTCAATAGCTAATGCTTATAACATGTATAAGTGTTCCATTACTCACGCACGTTTTATATCAGTTGTGATATGACATTGTAGCATTGAATCGAATATATGAAAATCATCAAGATAACAAAAATGTCAATAACAAACAGCTATGATAGGCATTCATCCGTCACGATGGACTTGCATTTTCAGAACTTCAAATATTAGGCAAAACTTGGCTTTGTTGAAGGGTTTACATAGCGTATATCTTGGTAAAATCCACAATGTTGCCATAGCGTATGGAACTTCAACTTAACCCCCCCCCCCCCCCCCCCCCCACATCCACGTGAACTGCAACTTAAAGGTCCCAGGAAATGAGATGATAAACCTAGTCCAAATCTTTACGGGGCATTCCATTCCAATAAACAGGGCCACAAAAAAGTACACTACCAGTGACATCATTAGTGAAACTATTGATTTTCAGTCAGTGCCATGAATAGATTCACACCAGTCACCTGGAATTTTCTATTACTCTCTGAAAAATCAATAGTTCACTAATGATGTCATCACCAACGCAAATATTGAATGCTTTCTCGTCCCTCCTTATAGACTTGACACAAACCACATCAATTCTATTTGCATTTCCTGGGACCTTTAATGGCAGTAGATCGTATCTCTCTTCACTGTTACGTTTGAATTGGTTAGTCCAGACCAGACTATCATTCAGAATCGTAAGTAGCGTAAAATCAAGGCAACCTTAGGAATCAAAGTAACGTGGAGTTATTATTTAGATTGTCATTCAGGGTCAAAGTAGCGTAACGTATAACAGAGTTTGAATGTTTCTTACTTATGCATGTTTTTTTCAGTATAAGAGTAACCATTTATTTATTTATATTTATAACATTCGGCGAACATGCCAGGCAAACCCAACATTGATCTAACAATAAATTAAAGGGATGCCTACATACACCAAAATCAAAAACGATACAAAAACAAAGAGAAAAACACAAATACAAAACATGCCAACAGACCAAAGAAGCAAAACAAAAGCTAGAGAAAGACACAAAAGAACGGGCTAGAAGAGGTGGGATTGGACAGCCAATTTGAAGGCTTGGAGGGAAATGGACTTGACAATGGCTTCAGGTAGGTAATTCCAGAGTGAATGAACGTTCGGATAAAATGATGTCTTTTAAAGAGACAGACGGCAAAAAAGGGGGGGGTCAACCGCACAGGAATTAAGGTGACCCTGGCTAGTGCGGGGATGAGGTCTGTAAGGGTTGAAAGATGAACACAAACCATGGAAGATTTTGAACAAATGACAGAGACTGGAGACGTCACGGCGCTTAGCAAGAGTTGGCAAATTAGATTTCAAGAGAAGCTCATCATGGGACAACTTCCATTGCTGCAAGATGACGCGACAAGCAAACCTCTGGGTGGACTCAATCCTATTAGTCAGCGTCTTGTTAAGTAGATGCCAGGTGATAGAGGCGTATTCAAGGATGGGGCGGACCAGGGCGAGGTATAACGTGCGGCGTGTGTTGATGGGAGCTGAGTGAAAGGACCTGTGGATGAAGCCAATTGTCTTGCGAGCCTTTTTGCAAATGTGTTCGACATGAAGATTCCAAGAAAGTTTGTCAGTGAGATGAATGCCAAGGAATTTCGCAGAAGAAACCCGTTCAATGGGCTGGTTGTTGAGAGTCAGAGCAACATCTGGAAAAGGATCCTTCTTTGTGGAGATGATCATGAACTTAGTTTTAGAACCATTGGCAGTGAGATGATTCAGACGGAACCAATCATGAATGGAGTTTATATCAGACTGAAAATCAACCAAATCAGAAGGAACATCGATGGGTTTAAAGATGGTCGTATCGTCTGCATAGAACAAGAGAACTATTTGGAGAAAATGAGGCAAGGCTGAGATCATTAACATAGATTAGAAAGAGGAGTGGTCCCAAGACAGAGCCCTGGGGAACACCAGAAAGAACAGGGACAGGATTGGAGGCAACACCATGAACAGCAACTAGCTGGGTTCTGCCAGAAAGGTAAGACCTAAACCAAGAAAGAAGTGGACCGGTAATACCAATAGTATGAAGCTTATGAAGTAGAGGACGATGCGGCACGCGGTCAAAAGCCTTGGACAGATCAAACAGCGCCATGGCAATGCTTTTGCGGCCTTCCAGGTGGTCTACCATTCATGGAGGGCAGTGGTCAAAGCATCGGAAGTGGAAGACTTGGGCAAGAATCCAAATTGTCTGTCGGTGAGGATGTTGTTGACATTGAGGTGTTGGAGGATAGAGCCATGTATGATATTTTCAAGAAGCTTACAGCAAATGGGTTGAAGAGAGATGGGTCTGTAGTTGGATACGGCATGAGAGTCGCCAGACTTGAAAACAGGGATAACTCGAAATAGCTTCCAGGCATCAGGTATACGACCAGTAGAAAGGCTGAGGTTGAAAAAGTCAGACAAAATTGGGGAAACAGTACCGGTATATGCAGTTCTCTTGAGCATCAAGCTGGTGATACCATCCACCCCGGCAGCAGAAGTGTTTTTAAGCTTCCTAATGAGTAAATGGATGTCCTCGCTGGAATTATGAGACGAACATTTATACACAGGAGGAGGGGTATCAGAAACATCAGAGTCATTAAAGCACCCCGAGAAGTACTGGCAAAAAATTTGAGCTATATCACCAGGGGTAGTAGCTGAATAACCATTGTGAATAATTGTGTCAGGGATGGGAGAAGTACCTGAACGGGACTTGCAATAGCATGTTAGATGACATGGGGAATTACATTATAGTAACAAAGTATTTGGTTATAAATATCTGCTGCAATTAGTTTTGCCCGAAATAATCTTTGGCGGAACTTGATTTTGACCTTCATTAGAGCAGGAGCAGAATATCATAGGGTCCTTATTTACGGAGTTCGTTCATGCCCGACTACATCTAAGGTTTGACACCTTTAGTAGTTAGTATGGACCCTCTACATCAATGCATGGTAGTTAGTGGTGTCAAATTGTGGTGTCACTTTTTCAATAGGGGCCAATTTAAGTTTGCACAGGGGTCAAACTTTTAAATTACTCCAATCCTGTTGAAATGTGTGTCATATTGTCCGTCTAGTCACAAGGATTCCAAAAATGTATAGTTTGTGCCATCTATGACCATTGGTTTTAGAGTTATTAGGTAAAAATGACTAAAAGTGCAAAAAAGGTCAAACTCAATTGTACAGGGGTCAACATTGAAAGTCACTCTGATAATATTTTAAATGCTTGCAAATTATTGCCTGAGGAATGAGGACTCCCAAAAAGTATAGTTTTGAATATGTTAAATGTTTACTTACCGAGATAAAGGTCAAATAAGGTCAATGCCAATTGGATTATGTTGCCCCATGACCTATTTTGTCACATAGCATGATAATTATGTTTTGCAGATGCTACGAACTATTCCTTATTTTGACACAATAAGCTAGATGAACAATTTGTTTCATTTTTTGCCAAAATTGGAGCAACTTCTGATTCTGACCCCTGTACAAATGAAAATTGACCTTTTTGCACTTTTAGCCATTTTTACCCAATAACTCTAAAAGCAATGGTCATAGATGGTACAAACTATACATTTTTGTAATCCTTATGACTAGACGGACAATATGGCATATATTTCAACACAATTGGAGTAATTTAAAAGTTTGACCCCTTTTGAAAAAGTGACACCACAATTTGACACCACTAACTATCTTGCATTGATGTAGAGGGTCCATACTAACTACCAAAGGTGTCAAAGCTGAGATGTAGTGGAACATGAACGATGATGTTTGACCCAAGTCCTTGCTCCCGCTCTACATAATCATATTTCCACGCATATCATTATAGTCTAGGTTTCTTCCATACATCTTTCATGCAGATAAATTACTTTCTTGGCAGTACTCATGACGCTATTATCCTGTATTCTCTTGCCGTCAATGAGACATTGGCTGAAAATGGCGACATCAGAGATGGGCTGGCATTAACGCGCAAAATGTGGAACCGAACATTCCAAGGTAATTGCTATTCAAACATTCGTGTTTAAAATATTTAAAAACGAAAACAGTTTCATCTTGGTAAATGTATTCATCAGTGAATGTTACATAATTATGTTTAAGCTGTATTACATATAACGTCTAAGCATGATTATATTACATATAACCATGCTTAGAGATTGATTGGCGAATATTTTTAGCTTCGAGTGCATTGGCAAAAAAATGCACGCTCGCTCAGTTTGAGTACGAATATTGGCACAAGTACCGCAGGGCCGCGTGCCTTTGTGAGTCTGGTCAAACTGACGCAAGTGCATTGATTGTTGCCATTGCACGAGAAACTAAAAGTATGTAGCTATTAACGTAATTCATATCTGAATACGTAATTGAATCCAATCAGTAATGTTTCTAACGAAAAATTGAACACCTCCGCTTAAAATGAACCAATCCAACGCCGCGCGTAAATGTAGGGTAATGTTTTCGGCGTTTCGGTATTTCATAGGTATTGGGGGAAGTGTTACTATCAACGAAAACGGAGACAGAGATGCCGACTATTCACTTTGGGAAATGTCTGATCCCAATAGCAAAGATTTCGAGGTAATTATATTTGTTGTTATTGTAGTGTTGTTGTTGTTTGAATTTTTTCACGTGTATGCAGATGAGAGTGAAAAAGAACTATTATTAAAAAGAAATAGCAAATAATTAGCATGTTAACCTAGCACAACTGTAAAGATTTTTGGGCAGGGTCTTTCGGCTTAAGCTCAAACAAATGCAATAGGCAAATTATATTTTCAGCATTCCCTGCAGAAGTCTGTAGTGAAAGCCTCTGTTATAGAAGATGAGTATTCCACTCCGTGATATTAATAAATGTAAAGTTCTATTAAATATCCATCGTATTTACTTTCTTTAAAAAGATAGAGCGACACATCCATAGACTTGATTAAGCAAATGATTCAATTAATGATTTGAGATGCATTAACATTTGCTGCAATTTCTCTAATTTCGGAGGCCACGCTTTTTCAAAACATGAACCTCATCACCTTTAATACTTTATACGTGACCTAAAAAATTGCAAATCAAATTAGACCACCTTGGGTATGTAGTTGTCCTTCCGCAACCTTATTACATATTTATATAATGAAATAAGGTGTTTCCAGGGCATCGGTGACTAACTATTAAGGTCACTGAGATTTTAATGTTTACTCCTGTAAATGTACAAGAAAATAAGGCATGTTGGCGTAACCTCATGACTGATTAGTAAAGACAAAGTAAAATCGCTTAATTATTTAAAAGATTACACGATACTCAGATGAAATTTAGCAAATTTTTAAATAAAATTCTTATGGTACACATGGCTTCATTCAGTCTTTTATGAAATCAATTATCAACATAACCGGGCCGTACTGCTTAATAGCATACAAATATTATACTGCCCATATGTAAGATAAATAGCACTATATCATTGAGTCAACTTGACTATTCCATTCCACGAGGCGATAGCCGATTGATACAGATCATTAGTAATTCATCTGGTGTTAACGTTTTTTACTGTTTTACATAACGATATCACATAAATTCTTGTCATGCTAGGTGGTAGTATAATCGGTGTCATTGTTATATAATATTATTACTATCTGTGAATGAAAGTGAGAAAATTTGAAAATGAAAGCTGTCTGCATTTTTTTTTCATCTTCTGATTCAAACATTGAATTTTAACAGGTTATTGCTAATTTTTACGGTGCTAGTAGCGAAATGGACTTGTTTGGAGAGATAAAGTGGCCATTAGACTATGGACCTCCGAAGGATACTCCATTTTGTGGCTATGACAATGAGAACCCGGCATGTCAACCTAAAGGTATATCTTTTTTAGGAGAGTGTCAAGTGTCCTAAACATTGTGTACATTATTGACACTTTATACATTTTCCATTGCACCAGGCAGATCCTATTATTGCTATATGTAGTAAATTTAAAGCACGCCTTAAATTGGATTTATACCAATCAAACAATGCTTGTTCGTCAAAGTTTGTCCAGCGTTGGTTCAAATATCAACAATTTAAATTGGACAATTTCACCCAACGGTGGGCAACTTTACAATAAGTCACTTAACGTTGGGCATGGCAAAGCGTCACTCAAAAATGATAGTTGTGCAAATTTTAATCAATTGGTTATATTTTGCCCTATAGTTTAGACTATTGGTATTGGAACCCACGTCGGGTAAAGCTGATGCCTAACATTTTGGCTGTGTATACCTCAAGCTGTATTGAAACACTGAGACCCATATTTATGGAGATAAATCCAGATTCCAGATCCAAATAATGTGTCAAGAAGTTTGCACATATTTTGAAGGTATAAAAAGCTGTTTTTTTTTTTTTTTTTTTTGGAAAATCAACCTATCTGTCAGAGAAGTGAGCTTACGCCCTTTAGATTTGCCAATCTGTAAATTCATCTTTCAATAAGGTGTCCGGTATGATACTAAATAATTTCAAATGAACAACATTGAAACAAATTGTGTAATAGTCGAGGCAGATAGATATTCAGTGAAAGGAACTCGTACTCGGCAAAAATAACAAACTATATATCTTTTATTCTTTTCAGAATCACTATCTTCAGTTGCTATTACGGGCATCATAGTATCGTGTATAATGGTTTTGTCTGTATTTGGCGGACTTTTAACGTACAGGTAAACATGTCGTGATTTATAAAATTAAAAAATTCAAGTTCCTTCGGAGTTTTAAATGTCCATGGGGACTTCTGAGCCAGAAGAGTAAAACCCACTTCCGGTGCGCGGCGATCCCTATAACATGAATCATCAAAGATGCAATAGTGATTTGGAAATTATTAATCGCTAAATAAAACCAATCAGCAAATAAATTGTGATAACTCCCGAGATCTCGTTGAAGAAAAATTATTTTAATCGGTCACATTTGTGTTTAAATCGAAATTATATATTCCCATAAGTAAATTAATGCATAGGAATGTCCTTATGTCCTTATAGGTTATGTTTTTTTTTTTACCCTGATGTATAAGTCTTCCGAAGTTAAGACATCACAGTCGGGAAGTGAACAGTTCAAATGAGAATGGTGGTATTCCTGTTCAACATGAGTCTTGGCATGTATTGAGCCAGATAGAAGTCGACAACTAGTGTTAAGTAGTGAATATTGAATAACTTGAATTTGAACAAATGTGAAGGCATTAAGATGCAACTAATAAACCATGGCCAAGTATTTCTAACATTCCAGGCAAAAGCTTGCAAGTGGTTACCCAGCAAACATTACGGTAATGGCAAGTAATGCTTTCAAACGGTTACTTCCGGGCAATAACGGAATACGGCTGACTCTGTTTCTCGCCGGTGATCGATCCGTACTGGATACGTACGGCTGCGTTTTCTCGCCGACAGCTCCGCGAGCTTCTGAGCATTTATGGGCCTATAAGGGCCGTTACGGGATACCGCTTCTAAGTGGGCACTGGAAAAAGCGGGATTTCCTCAATATTTTTCTCGGATGCACAATAATCGCCGTCATAATTCGAAACAAAATGGCACGCGGCGCGTCTGTTGAATTGCGTAATTGGAATTCCCGTGTCAAGCGTTCGTTAACCACATTCCGGGTTTACGCGGAGTAGCCAGAATTGTGTTGCAGAATTACTGACGAAGAGTATAGCGATGGCGTAACGACTGATCTCAGCGCACTTCAGCGACAAGCATTCTCAGCGATTCGCATTTATTAAAACGGTTACAACACTTACCCTAGGCCTAATGAATTAGTTAAGATGTAAAGTCTTTTAATCCGTTTATTGGATGTGTGCAAAGAAAATTGGCCCCTGCCTGTGAAACTCAGTGTCGTCATGTGCTAGCCTAGTCGCCGAAACAATTGTCAGTGTTGAATAAGCGTACGCAGTTATATACCGGCTTGTGCGACCTAGACACGGGCGTGATCGCAGTACCTTTTAATCGTTGTGTTTATGGCGCTGTTAAATACAGCTAGACCCTCCTCGGGCCACGGTGATGTGAAAACATAAGCGACTGCTGAAATGTACACTAGACTCTTCAAACCCATATCCGTGGACCATCCGAATCTGTAGTTTAAACGTCTCCTATCTCCCCCGAGGTCGGGGGGGAAGTATTCCGCCCCAAACATTAGTCAAAAACACATGGTTCTGGTATACTCGCACTCTCTCTCTCGACGTGCCGTATTTGCGTAAGAGACCCACTTAGCCAGGACCAATCAGTGGCGGACGGGCTATTTTTTTTTGCCGCCGGATTTCAACGGGGCCCATGGGCAACTGATCGGCATGTGACAACCACCCTGGGGGTTGTCGCACGCGCCATTTGTTGTTGGGACGGCTCAGGCCAGGTGTTCGGCCTTCCAAGTCCCATTTCTCGGTTGATGTTTTTAGTGACTTTATTGCAACCTCGAATCACATATAGAGTAGGGTTCGGTATAGTATCAGTCAAATGTCCGGATTTATTGCTCATATTACTATACGGTACAAATCATTTTTATTTTGATAGTTGTCACTCACTATGAATAAGATCTCCATTTAATTTATTTGCATTTCAATAACCTGCGCCTCATGCATTAAATGAAGATTGCTGAAGACAATATTATCATTGCCTCGTTTCGCAAATCCTTAGATATATATACTACTAAACAGAGCTGTCTGTCTGTCCGGCTATGCACTTTCGTTTTATAACTTTGACATGTGGGCAAAATAGGGGGGGGGCAATCACATATTAAATGGATATGGGTGTTAGGGATTTCGGGCTTCCAAGCCCAGGTGGAATTCGGTAAGAAAAAAGATGGGGTGGATATAGTCAAAATAAGGGTTTTCCGAGTGACAAATATGAAAATTTGCCAAACTGGGGTCTTGGGTGTGATTTTTGCAAAATTTCTAAAAAAAATAGAGGTTTTGGTTGGTTTTTTTCCCAAAATAGGGTCGGTGACAGTCGGTTTAACATTTCACAAAATATGGGGACTTAGGTTGAAATTAAATATATATGGGGTGTTTGTGTGACAACGATACTGAAAAGGGGGGGTCTAAACACAGCCTGCATACGCGTGGCTTCCAAGAGGGGAGTACCGGGGGGGGGGGGGGGGGTGGCTAAGGGTCGAATATGTACATTCTCCAAATCTGCAACCTTTAATCGAAAAATCAGGAAATTGGACCGTATTCGCCTTCCCCTTTGTGCGTCTCGGATGCGAATACACCCAATGGCTTCCGCTTCTCGCGCCTGGGCTAGGGGAGGGAAGGAGAAGGCAAAAAGGAAAAAAAAATGATAAAAAGAAAAAGAAAGAAAAGTGAAAAATGTAAAGAGAAATAAAGAGCTCGAGGACGACGCGTCTCTGTACTCTAGGATAATAGTTTGCAAAAGTTTCAGGAGAAAATCTCTTGTCCTCACTTCTTTGCATGTGAAACATTATGTTAACGTAAGGTTTTGATTAGGGAGAGATTTCCCGCATGCACCAGTTTCAATGAAACCATGGTAAGGCAGGGCCATTATACGCAGGATTTGGTGTTTTTTTGGGGGGGGTGCAGGGCTTAGAAAAAAGGGATTTTTGGTAAAAGTTGATCTAAAAATGCTCCCTTTTTAACTTTGTGAACATATTCATCACCAAAAGTGGAGTGTCTAGTCAGACTTTCTATAAAGTATGGATCTTTTTATTTAAAAAATCAGCCAGAAAGAAGAAAAGTGGACCCCCCCCCCTGCGTATAGGCCTGTGGTTAGGGGTAAGGAGGGACAGGGCTGTCTCTTTGGGTCAGATGCCACCCGTCACAAACAGGTGAGGACGTTGTTTATGATTAGAGTATAATCTTATTTTTAAACAAGCAGCATGTCGCTGTGCAATGCTTGGGAAGAATTTCGTTATTTGGCGATTATTGGTCCAAGTTTTGTTATTTTTAAAATAAGTTAAACAATGGAAATAGAAATCACAAAATAAAAGCAAAAAAGTATAGAACCATTAATGTTCACATAAAGGATCGGGAATAGGACAATGGCATGGAATCATAGAAAAATCGGGAGGTTATATGTGGAGTGATTGCCTTTCTTGTAGGAACATACAGTATGAGAATTACTAGCTGACCCATTGAACATACATTTTTAATTATCTGTTGACAAGGCTGATTAGGGTTCAGTTGGATGTACACGCAATGCTTTTGTGTGTCAATGGTAACATTGAAAAGTGAGATGAATTGGGGAAGATTTGTCAGACCAGGCTGTAGAGCGCTGGGAAATAATCATGTTTTCTGGAATGAAGAACGGACACCATTGGGCCTTTGGTTAAAAATAAATGGAGAGCTTGTGATTGTGTGGCACCTGCAGCATGCATGAGTAGGCCCTTATTTATTGTCAGAATGATCAGCCCATCCCAATAAGGAAAATACTACAACCAGAACCAACCAGTGGCGTAACCAGACCTTTACAAATGGGGGGGGGGGGGGGGGGCCTGAAGGGTGCTCAAGGTATTTTTTGAGGGGGCAAATTTGGGTCCTTCTCATAGACACTGTACAAAAACGTCGTTCAGGTGGGGGGGGAAGGGTGGGGAAGGGGTTTGTGGGGGGGGGCTTGCGCCCTGCCCCCGCTGTTACCCACTGCAACCAACCAACAAACAAACAAAAAAAGGGGGAAGAATCACAAGGACAATTTCTGATTTATTAGTTTCTCCTTCCCCGTCTTTTAGTTTATTGCTATTGTTATTTTCCACTTGGGCATCGGATAAAGGAGAGCTGCGGTCGGTACATCGATAAACTTGATACCTATGTCGCGTGACATTGATACCACCTGTTGGGTTCGATCGTGGTCCGGATTTAGCTCAAAAATTAACGTGATGTGCGCCAAGTAATGCAGTCACCGTTACTTGTTGAATCGATACGCTGGAGGCAGTTTCCTACAGATTCGTACAGTCTCGGCGGGCGCTCCCTACCTAGCGTTAATTCCAGGAGCCCTGTGTAATTGGGACAAGTTTGTTGGCCAGGGCTGTACGGAGGGTGTGGTTTGGTAAGCTGAAAAGTAATCTAGTTTTCGAGTTTTTAAGCCGAAGGCTAGGCCTTATCTTTCAACCAAGGGCGGCTTAACCCAGGACAGAGCCGCGGACGGGGGTTACCAGTTACATTACAGCATGCGACTTGACCAGGGGGTTGGACACTTAGCGCCTGTCGTTTTTTGTTCCTTTACCCCTCAATATGGCTTATGGCAAAAAAAACCGAAAGTTCGTTGCATACCAACGAAATTTTATGGTCCCTCCTGTATTTAATAACCTCACGGTATAGAGGTACGTGTTCACCGTTCGTAACCAGATAGTAACGAACTTCGCAATGCAAGACTCGGCTATAAATAGCGCCCTCGATTGCACCAATGTCCATCCATGGTAAGGGGTTACACACAATGTTCACAATGTTATTATTTTGGGTTTTTCAAATTTTTGAAATTGAATCTTCAAATCGGGAACATGAAACATGTTTATCAAAATTTAGCTCCTTTAATGTTCTTTAGGTTATTTAATCTATTTTATGAATCAAGGTATATAGTTTGCTACAGCAATGGGAGTCTACACATTCGGGTCCCTTCAATTGAATTGAAATAATCCCTTGGAAATAGTTTTAGTCCCTACAATTTGTGTGTGTTTAAAGAACTAATAACCGTATATTCTATATTATAGCAATCTAGAAATTCACAGCTTTAGTTAACACCAATTTTACGTTTTAAGTCCAAATAGTCAAAAAGATTATCGCCTATCCCCGAGTTTTTCCTGGACTTTTCAGTGCTGTGTCTCACCCCTTAAAATCTAACCCGAGTCGTTATAGCGCCCCCTGTAATCCAAGGCCCAGGGACCACTGTTCGTCCACAAGTGTCATCTCCTTATTTTAATCCTCCTTGCCTTTACGTACACACGCAGCAGATTGTTCCAATCAATTCAAACAAGTATTACTCAAAGCTTTGCATGTTCAATAAGCTTTAGGGCCTAGGTTACATGATTAAAATTAGGTCATTGCATGATTGACATCATTAGGCTGCCATGCCTCAGACTCAGTAATTTGTACATGTAGGCTAGCTAGGCTAGGCCTATAGGCCTTCCACATTTTTGTGTAAGCTATAGGCCTTTCATATGAGCAGGCATCCGGCATGCATGGCAGTGTGCCTTGTAGCTCCATGTATAGATGCGAACTTGAACAAAAGCTCAAAACATGTGCTAGAGGTGACAACTACTACTACTCACTCTCCTTTTTACCAAAATTACGCCCAAAATTAGGGTGTAAATGAATATGACACAAATGGCCCAATAACGGCCAGGTAATGGCCCACTAACGGCCCAAAACAGTGCAGATTCAAATGAATCGGCCCTTTACTGGGCCGATTCTGGCCCGGTAACGGCAAGCCTATATTGGCCCAATCGAATGCCGAATGCCGCTGTGCAGAACTGAACCGGCCCATTACCGTTTGCCATTGCTGGCCCATTATCGCAGCCGCTATTGGTCCTTTACCGGGCCGTTACTGTAATGTTTGCTGGGTAGCACAGTGACACAGCAGCTCTACATTTTGCAGACAAGTATACTTATCAAGGGACGCCATTCAAGTTGCACAGGGATCGCTGCGCACCGGAAGTGGGTTTATCTTACTGGCTCAGAAGTTGAACATGCGCAGTTAGATCTCCGAAAGGGCTTATTGCCTAAATTTAAGTTGACCTTTTTTGGCTTTAAAGATAATTAGAATTGGGATCCCTTTAGGCTTATACAGAGTAAGACAGCCGAATTCGCGCACTCCATTTCTGACAATATGCACGGCAAAGACCGTGATTGGCCGGTGTTGTGGTGTGTAGGCAGCAAGGCGCAGCGAAAGGAAATCAAAATATGATTTTAAATTGTTAAACATTTCAAATTTTTTTTTGCCTTTCAAAAAAATACGGGCAAGATCATTCACACATAACCATTTCTGCTTCAGCATCTATTGATTACTTTCAGTCACTGTTAATATGCCCTAAATCGCAGAGTTCGGAACAATGCTTTCACGCCTAATCTTGTCTGCCGAGAGTGACCATAACCTATGCGCTTAAGAGACGAACTTGTTCAGCTATCATAAATGCCTACATCGTTTATTTAAAACAATAACAAATGAAGAAAAAATTACCTACGCGGACTTACATGTGATACCTGATTTATTTTACATTGTGTTTCAGAAAAATCCGCTTAGAGTCTGAGATACGTAACATGCTATGGAAAATAAGATGGGAAGATTTACAATTTCCTAACGTACAAGAAAACTTAAGTTTGGCCTCGCGTACTTCTGTGTCTATGGTAAATGTTTGTCTTTGCTTTAGAATCAGATTATTAATGTTGAGAGAGAGAACGCTCTTTTAAAAGTATATACATTCCTTACTCTTCACTATATTTGTATCCCATCTCATTTCGACACTTCTGTCCAGAGATACAGTGCATTGAATAAGGATTACAAATTCAAAGCTGGTCCGATTTGTGAAATATAAAGGTGACTCTTTTTGGATCACAAATGAGTACAGCTGTGGCAGGATTAGACTTGCCATAAATATTATTTTTATTATGAATAAAGTAGTATGACTGTTTGAACTGTAATTTTGTTAATAAATAAAGTGGAAGAGAACCTTTAAACAATGCACACGAATTATTGTGATCATAGATATTCCATGGTGTTTGAACTAATCTTCTGACCCATTTTAATATTTTTAACTCAAGGTGCAACAACATGTGCAAAACTTGATTTCAATTCCAATGTGCAAGTTTTTTTAAATATTACATCAGAAACGACCTCATGATGCTTTGAAACAATGATAGTACAGATATTAAATTTAAGTGACACTTATATCAGTTGATTTAAACAAAGGTGTTGTTCTGGTTTAATTATCCATACCTACACTTTCATAACTTTCATAAGCACATTTTCAACAAAATATTCATTTTCTTTAATTTGCTCTCAACTGATAGTCTAGGACCTTGAAATAATACAGATGTATTTTACACACAAAAATATCATACCATAAAACGTATAGGAGCCTTAATGTGAAACACCCAGTAATTTGTAGCCTAATTTGGAGGTTTACTGTAACTTTCGTCAAATGTGTCTATTACACGAACATCCCTATCTCGTACTCATTGATATTAAAGCCACAAAAGTTACAGACTGGTCAAAGAGGGTGGATGCCGAGGGAATCAACTCCGGTGTGTTTTTCTTCTCTTTGAACGCCATGAAGGGCTAATATATAAATGTGCTAATGCAAAAGTATAATTTAACAATCTTGAGGGCGCACTATTTTCCAAATGTGCAAGTGCCTCTTTAATTAGGTCAGTGAATCGGACCCAACCGATTCAGAAGGGCTTCACAAAACTTCATCAAAAGTCCAAATTACACCAATAGTAGGGTTATAAATGAAAATCCTATTCTCGAAGTTTGGGGAAGATTTGAACATATTTTTTCTATAGTTTGAAGGGTGCTGAATTTGTTGGTCCAACCTCTGGGAAATGTGGGATACTTTGCAAAATAAGTAGGTAAAATTAGTACAGGGGTAAACTTGAAATCAAGTCACATTGTGTTTAAATGTACAACAATGCATTTGTCTCATTATAAGGATTTAATTAAACAGGTTCAGCCCTATTAAGGTTAAAGGTCATCCTGGGGAATTCCTAAATGTAACAAGGGCCTACATGGTCTATAGGGGGTCAACAAAATTGACCTCAAAATTGTATACAGAGGTGTCACCCGAAGAATTAAAATGCATTTTCTGCTTCAGGATGACCAGAGCAATAATTTGACACCGGATTCAACAAAATATGATCATTGGATATGTTTTCCTAGGATGACCTTGAACCGTATCAGGGCTGTAGCCGTGTAACTAAATGTGCCTACAGAAAAAAATATTTTCTTAGCATGATTTTATAAAGTTAATTCATACGCTATATTCGTATTTGATTTAAATATTTTTAATAATCTTATCTTGGTTTGTCTTTTGCCACAACAAGCTTTCCCAGACTCGTTTGTAGGATCTGTAGCCATTTCATTAAATAGTATACCGGTAATATCATTCAATATTATCGTTTACTCAAAAATGCCTGATCTACTGCAAAATACAATTTTTTTTCATAATAGGAGGTTTTATCGTTGGTCTCTATCTACTATATTATATTGAACATCCAGATTCGAGGTTTTTCTCGCCCAGTGTCGATAGTTTTCCATCATTTTCTATATTCCTCTTCTCTAGGCAAGTAGTGCGACCAAAGCCGAAGATCAAATTTTCACTAAAGTAGCACATTTTGAGGTAATCTACATCGACGAGTAGCTAAGTATAAATATAAATAAACGAATACAGTTCCTTTGTTACTGTCAACTATTTCTATATTGAAATTGTATGTTCATGAAAACGGTGCATTTCCAGAAATGTTGTGTCTTTGGTTAATAAGTCTTTTCAACAATGCTTTATTGGATCAAAACGTAATATTTTGATAGGGGCCGTTGAGCTGCATTTGGGCATATATAGTTTGCCATGCTTTCCGTTTTCTTTTCTATGAGATATTTGCCTTCAAACATCGAAAAATAGGACAAATTTGATGTCCGAAACACAACATCAAAATTATAAAAACATTTTAAAAATACTTAGCAGCTTGAATTCTTCCGAATATCAATATGTTTCTTTTTGTGAAACATGTGTAGAAATTATGTAATGATGTTTTTCCTTGTATTCTCACTTTATTTTTATATTTTTGAAATACAAACATAGTATCCGTGAAAACCTTGTTTATTACGTTATCCTTCACAAAGCAGTTCCTAAGTTTGGTAAAACTTCTACTACCATATCGATTGTGCATCTTATTTCAAGGTAAACATAATGCGGCAATTGGAAATAGTGTTTTCTTCAGCTCACATTGAGTATTAAAAAGTCTAAGAAATGTTGAACTTTGTAAAAAATGCGACCTTTTTAAGGAAGTGTATTACCTTATCCACATTTCTCAGCAACCAAACAAGCTATTTAAATATTGATCAAGAGTGGCATAGATACTTATTTTTCGACCACAAAAATTATATAAACTTTCAATCAGATACATCTTAGTCAATGGGAGATGGGAAAAATGGTCAAAAATGTTTACTACGTTATTGTGTACACTGTTAAAAATTTCCGTAAATTAAGAAAACAGATTTTCCGTAAATTTACGGAAAATCTGTTTTACAAAAACAATAAAAATAAAAAACAAAAAACATAAAAAATGTTAATTTACGGAAATATTTCAAAAATTTCTGGCAGCAATATTTCCGGAATTTTTTTTTGGGTTCCGTAATTTCAAATTACGGAAAAATTCTGTTAAAATACACATTTTTTCCATAATATGAGACAAATTTCTGTAAAATTACTGTCAAATTTCCGTTAATTGACAGAAATTTCTGTAAATTTACCCTAAAAATGACTGGAAATACTGCTGCCAGAAATTTCCGTAAATTTACGGAAACTTTTTTAACAGTGTATTACGTTATCGTTTATTACGTTGAATGCGTTTTAGGTAACATCATCAACTATAATTTGGCCATAGAATGATATGGTGTCAATTAAATGTATCTTTAGAATAAATTAGTAAAAGGTATCTTATTTGTTTATTATAAATTCTAATTTTCAGGCAGAATTCAATACTCATTAAGGATAACGTAATAAACTAAACAAATTGGAGCATATTTCTTGAGTTCAATTAGCTACTCAAACTTTAACTTCGTACAAATAAAAATTGTTCCCAGCAACCTCTCTGATAATGTAATCAGTTGACATATTTTGTTGATTTAAAATTTTGATAACGTAATAAACCCTATTCTTTTGCTGTACAAAATGTTTGTGTGCATACTGTGCAGAAACGTAAGAAGTTTTGTTGGCAATATTATTTTTTCCCGTAATAGGTATTGAATACTTAAATGTTTAAAACATAAAACTTACAATTTTGAGACAATTTTTCGGGTGTGTCTTACCTCCAAAATGCACCGTTTCATGAAAATCGACGATATACATGTAAAAGCAATAATTTATTCGTAAATGCAATAGTAAGAATGTTCAAAGACCTAGCTCAACTAAACACAGCAACAAATATTTCTAGTTTCCATGTTCCATATAGCTGTGACCGATACGAGACAAAATGTAGCAATTATGACAAAGAAACGTACGTTCGGTAAATGGAACTTACATTTGCTTGCTTGTTTTCACTTTTGTTCCAACTTTCATACAAACTAGGGAAGACTTGTTGCCATAAAGACAGTCCGGAAGTCCAAGGTTGATTTAACAAAGGCCGTCCAAATGGAATTGAATAATGTAAGAAACTAATGCACTGTTAGTAAATGCTTGTGTAATCGTACATTTTAATAGATTTTTAAACCTTGAAAGAACACTGGACAAACGTACAAACACACCCTTCAGTTCCAAACGTTTTAATAACATCAAAAATGCTATCAGATATGATTGTAGAATGGTTTTAAAAATCCGGTAGTTCGAGGATGCATCCAGTAAGTTACCGTACATTTCTAGTGTAAAATCATATCTCCATCGACGTTTCAACTTGAATGACCCCCAAAACACAATCTGCAAAGTTTCGCGCCAATATTTCAATCCGTTTTTGTATAGGGCATAGAGCTAAAAACGTGATTTGTTAAGCCTCATAGACAGAGTATATACTGTGTAAAATTAATATTGGTCGACCAATATGTGTCACATCGCTCATAACATCCAAGCCCAACATCGTTTTGCACTACGATTTCACAGGATACATGAGAAAAATAGTAGCTTTCTTCCGACACCAAAATGTTGCCCACATCCTGTAAAACCTGTGGTTTCGCTATTAGCGATTAGGCCATGGCTCTTTAAAATGAGGAATAAGTTGTTTTTCTTTTGCATTGCTTTAACTTTGTAAGTGTTCGATGACAGGCCATTTGATTATTTTATGACTAGAAATCATCAGATAAAGAAATGCATTTTAAAATATGTCAAGGTTGACACATCAACCATTCGTGAAACGTCAGACATGTTTGTCTTTATTTTTTAAACAAACCTTTTCATTTTAAGATGAGACAACTAGACCACACAAATGTCGCCCGTTTCATAGGCGCATGCGTAGATCCTCCTAATATCTGCGTCGTAACTGAGTACTGTCAAAAAGGAAGTCTTATGGTAGGTAAAAATCAAAATGTCAAATAGTAGTAAATAGTAGTAGTAGTAGCAGTAGTAGTATAAGTAATAGAAGCAGTAGTAGTAGCAGTAGTAGTAGTAGTAGCAGTAGTAGTAGCAGTAGTAGTAGCAGTAGTAGTAGCAGTAGTAGTAATAGTTTTATGACAGTACATACAAAACAAAAAAAATGTTCAAAATGCATTTATCCATCTATTTAAATGATCCGAAATCATATTGTGACTTTTTATATCAGGATATACTGCAGAACGAATCTATCAAGCTTGATGGGATGTTCAAGCATTCCTTAATTACGGATGTTGCCAAGGTCAGTATTGGTAGTATCGTAAATACGTAAATGCCAAATTGCCCATAATTTTGCTACGAGAAAAGGGAAAGACTCAATCCCATTATAAGTTAAAAGTCTCTTCTGGAATGGGCGACATCTTGGTTTGGGGATTTACTGAGATATCAATCGTGCCATGTATTTACCTAAATTTACATTTTAATCCGGAGTACTAGTGAAAAAAACCCAGAAAATCGTTACTTTAGTTTCCTTTTCGCTTTGATAATATATTGGTCGTGTTGGTAAAATATACTCGTTGACCATCCTGGTAGAAAGAGTGAATGAAAGGGATCGATATGAACTTCAATTTAATAAAGTTTCTAATTTAACAAAGTAGCTTGAAATGACTCCCTTTAGGTCATATTGTTACGAAATATTCTGTGTAAAGATCAACGACTTGATTAGATTCTTAAGGAACACAAAAACATTAAAACCAGTGCAAATCTGCGCTACGCATTTACGTGTACTAGGTGATCATCTTGTCTGTCTATTGAGATATTTAGCCTATTGACCGAAAGTATTTATTAAATCTCTCCTTCCAAATGGACAACGAGCATTTTTACGGTGTACTATCAAAGAGAAAACAAGATTATAAAATGATAAAGTTTGGAAAGCAGCTTGGAATTACGTCATATAGCAATTCGCATTCCATTACTTAGATGTTAATTCACCATTTTGCAGTGATGTGCATTAGGAGAAGCCGTGCTTCCTAATGTCAACAATGTTCATTCAAAGAAAAACATAACATTTCTAAAACGAATTAATTCACGCCTTTCTGGCTTACCATAAACAAGTTAAATGATCGTTTACCTGATTAGTTTAGACCCGCTCATTGTTGACTAATGAGCAATAACCTATGTCAGCAAACTCTTACGAGCCATGCTTTCTAATGTCAACGATGTTCATTAAAAAACTAACATTTCTAAAACGAATATATTCACGCCTTTCTGGCTTACCATAGATATGGTAAAGTATCGTTTGCTTGATAAGGTCAGACCCGCTCATTTAATGACAAATGAGCAATTGCATATGTCAACAAACTCTTAGGAACCATGCTTTCTAATGTCAACGATGTTCATTAAAAAATAACATTTCTAAAACGAATATATATTCACGCGTATCTGGCTTACCATAGACAAGGTAAACGGTCATTTGCTTCCATAGACAAGGTAAACGGTCATTTGCTTAAGTCATGCCCGCTCATTGCTGACAAATACACAATTGTACATGTCAGCAAACTCGTAGGAGCCATTCTTCCTAATGTCAACGATGTTCATTCAAAGAAAAACATAACATTTCTAAAACGAATATATTCACGCCTTTCTGGCTTACCATAGACAAGGTAAACGATCGTTGGCTTGATTAAGTCAGACCCGCTCATTGCTGACAAGTGCACAATTGTATGTCAGAAAACTCGTAGGAGTCATGCTTCCTAATGTCAACGATGTTACATTTCTAAAACGAATACATTCACGCCTTTCTGGCTTACCATAGACAAGGTAAACGGCCGTTTGCTTGTAAGACACGCTCATTGTTGACGAATGCACAATTGTATGTCATTAAACTCTATGTCAACGATGTTCATTCAAAGAAAAACATTAAATTTCTAAAACGAATATTTATTTACGCCTTTCTGGCTTACCATAGACAAGGTAAACGGCCGTTTGCTTGTAAGACACGCTCATTGTTGACGAATGCACAATTGTATGTCATTAAACTCTATGTCAACGATGTTCATTCAAAGAAAAACATTAAATTTCTAAAACGAATATTTATTTACGCCTTTCTTTCATAAGTAAACGGCCATACTATTTTAACGTGAGCGATAATTGTTTGTATTACAATAGGCCTTAGATTCATTACTGTATAAATAATTTCCCGTAACCATGGTAACCGTAAAACCTATTGTGCTTATAACATCGAAGTAAAAATTATTTTAAAAAAATGCAAGCTTATTTTGAATTATAGATATCCTAAAAGCAGTAGCACGCCTCCGGTTACACTTTTCCGTTCAATATTCCGGAGAATAGATCTTAATGATAAATTTCTCGGGCAATTTGTACAACAAACATTTCTGAAGTGTAAAACACTCAAATATTAACCCATAAAAGGTTACACGATGATTAAATGAATCAAATAGTTCTTTCAAGGAATTGCAATGTGCGCTATACTTCCACTTTCTTTAAGAAGATTGACTGTAATGGCTTTCGGGAATTCAGAGCGGCACCTTTTATATGTATACGTGCTTACAATTTTAGGTTATTGCGGGTGCCATGATTGTGTTGTTTTGTTATATAATCTTGATGTGGTATGTATCATTTTGGTTCTAATTGATATATTTTGTAAATTTCTAGAAAAAACGTAATATGTGAAAGAAACTCTACGACATAAGAAATGTTCGCCATTTAATAAACATGTGTATTTTTTGTTATATTGTGTGATTAGGTTATACATCTCTAAAAAGACAGGAGGATATTTTCAGAAATGCGTACTTCATTGTTTTATTTATAAAATAGACGAGAGACGTTTTTTTTTATCTTTAGAAGAATACTTATAAATGTATTAAGTACTGTTGAAGTGAGTAAGCCGAAGACGTATTTTTTGTGTGGAATGTGTAAAGGCTTCATAACAAATTCAATTTTGTATTTTCTGTCGTGCGACGCAGAGAAAAGCCGATCGCGTTTGTCATTAGGGCCGATTAGGGCAGGGGCAAGTTAAAAACCTTAAACTTGAGTTGTTGTGTTTTCTACTGTTTGCCAATAAATCCCACAAAAGTTCTCAGTAGGTGGTTTACAACCAATCAAGCTAACAAGTGCAAATTTAAAGAAATTCAAAAAATTTCCCCGTATACCTTAATGCATTTCCTTAGACTGTCCCATTCTCAAAAAAGTGCTTCCTTCAACTAACGAAGGCATTTTTTGAGTAAAAGCAATTGAGTTATGTTGTTAGATGAAAATTTTTTTTTTATGGCTAATTCCAAATTTTCTGGTACCAAGCTGAATTTTTGAAAGGAATGTGCGCTAATTAGCATTAAATTCAAAATGGCCGCCATTTTAACGTTGTTTGTACATAAATCAAGATTTAGGCTTGTAATTACTTCATTCTGTGTCTATACAAATGTTTAAGGGTTAAGGAATACAATTAGATCATTTGTTATCTCATTAAGTCAACTTAACAGGCTAATTTGCATAAAAATTCAAAATGGGCTGCTATTTGACATTTTTTACATAAGCAAAGATTTAAGGCTTAACTTCATTCTTGTGTTTATACATATGCGTTCAGGGTCAAGGAATTAAAGTAGATCATGAGTTATGGTCATGCGCCATGAGTTGGGAGTGGGGGTTACAAAATGAGGGTGGCGTTACCTTTTCACAAAATTTTTAAACATTTTTGATTGTATCATAAGACAAAGTTAGGTATTCAGCTGATTTTATATTCATTTTAAAGGGAATGATTAGCTTGATTTGATGGTAGCAGATTCAATTTTGTGCTATTTTACTTTTGAGTTGTCGTAATTTTAAGTCAGTCTGGGGGTCAGAGGGGGTGGTGCCTATGGATGAGGTGCCTACGATTGAGGCATGTGTGAAAGTCTAGGGATCTTTTGAATTCGGGGCTTTTGCATTTTTTTGTTTGTTTATCTCTTTGTAAACCCCTGCCAGGTATTAGATAAATAACCATCTCATTTGTTTGTTTTATGTGAGCGTACATTTTGACTAATAACAAAAGTTAAGCTATGATGTTAATGAAGGTAACAAATAGACTTTTGTACTTTTACATCACATTCACTTTTGTCCACCTTATATGACACTGTAGCACCCTGTATATGACACACAGTGCAATTTGTCTTCCGGACCATTTTTAGCTTTACAACAATATATAGTTTTATAGCTATCTCAAACAAAAATGATGACTTACTCTCATTTAAGTGTGAAAACGTGTAATATTGGTAGTTTCAAGCATTGTAAACACATTTGCGCCCAACTATGGTGAATGCCTTATAGCATTAGGTCATGGTTGACAGGTAATTTGCATAAAAATTCAAAAAGGCTTCCGTTTTAAATTATGCAAATTAATTGTAAATATATTGCAGATACCTAACTCCTGGTCTAGTTGAGTTCTCTGACCCTGAAAACAATTGTATAGAAAACAAGAATGAAGTCTTTACAAGCCTTAAATCTTGGAGTTATGTACAAAAAATTGTAAACTGCGGCCATTTTGAATTTATGCAAATAGGGCACACTTCCCCTAAAAATTGGCTTTGGGGACCGGAAAGGAATTTGGAATAAGCATTAAATTTCAATATAGAAACACTGTTTTCAATTGCTTTTACTCAAAATTGCCTTCGACTAGTGCTTTTGAAAAATGGAACCAGGCTATTCATATGCTGTATGTACAAAAGCGCGGATGGAAACATCACTTTTGCAAAACAGGCGACTGGTTTCTTGAAGGCAAGGTGTCCTTTCAAGATGACCGCTCTTTGTTTTAACTATCAAAATATAGAACACTGGGAGAGGGGTCCGTATTATTTTTTTTTTCGAATAACTGTCAAGGTTTGCTTATTTCCGGCAAGCATGGACTCATTCAACAGGAAGGAACTCTTGAGAACAACGACATCGCAGGTTTCTGCCCCATTCAGAAGTACAAGCAGTAGCACTGCCAATATTAAATTGCAATGTGTTGTGGTAAATGGGACAATTAGCAAATTTAGTCAATCTATAGAGCAAATCTAAGGAATTTTTGTTTTCCCATTGAGTTCCATATTTAAAGGACTAATTTGACATCGTCATTTTTAATTTAGAGAATAAAGGTATGATTTTGGGAACCGGTACTCGCTTTACGACGAATTGAAACCAAGGCGATACCATTATTTTAAGTGGAAGAACGAGACCGGAGGCTTTATCATTTAAGATGATCTTTAACCCTATTTCGCGATACTTTACGGCTTATATACAACAAGAAAGGACTGCCACCACCCAGTGACAATACGCAACGAGACGCAACGTTGGCAGGCGCTCGTGAACGTCGCAAAACGCGGTATGACGCGAGCGCTTCAACCTAAAAATAACATCAATACGCATCGGTACTACCTGGGTTCAATTGTCGAATTGAACCCGGTCATCAGCCAATGAAAATTGCTTACATTTTTACAGCTGTTTAAGAATATCTGGATATGATCAATTGAGTAATACCTGCACTCTTAGAAGTGCCTCTTCAATATCATAAGCTATCATATTTTACACTTTTGACTAGATGCCGAGTAAAATATGATCTTACGCGTTTTTCTAGTCAATTTGACTAGAAAACCGGTCAAATTGACCAGAATCTTGTCAAATATGAATAATCCTGGTCGATTTTGCCAGATTTTCCAGTCAAATTTGACTAGAAACAGTGTCAAACCATATTTGACGAGGCATTTTAAGAGTGTACTCGTTCAAGTATGTTAGTCGAAGAACGTCATCCTCTTGAGCACAATTGTTAGTCGTGACACATTTTTCGCTCCCATTTTGTAACTAGGAATTGACGTCATAAGAACTGCTGTCAATCAATGAAAACTGGAGGCGGTGATTCTTGAAGCTTTTAGCGTGAAATCTGTGATTTTAAGCCACATTTTGATCCCAACTTTTCACTTCTTAAAACGCTGACACTGGATCGCTTGCAAATTTCTTATACTTCCGGGTTCAGCTAGTTTACCCTCTACCCAAATCTAGAATTTTTGCGATAACAAATTTTCTAGTAAGCTCGAAACGAGGCACGGAATGCCTATATACTTTAAAGGTGCATTTCGTGATTCAAGGAACCTGCTGTTTTATCAATGGTTCATTAGATATCCTTGAGGAAAGCTCGTTCACAAAATTTGAGGTGAACCCGATCTTGCGGTTTTATGTTATGAGCAATTGCTTGTTTCCCACGGTCCCATAGACCACTGTGCTGTAATTTCTGTCCGTTTACGGACAGAAAATACAAAATTGCGAATTTCTTACAGATACGGCCAAATTTGCACGAAAGATTAGGTACACATGGAATACTAAGACTAACGGTTCAGATGATATAAAAATCTCAACTTTTTTTAGGTAAGTCGGGGGGACGAGGTTGTGGATCACGAAATGTCCCTTTAACATGGAGAACGGAAACATACGGGAACCGCCGTACAACGAGTAATTCATAAGTCCTTTCAATCGGTGCATATATAAATTATCTGATCCTGACTAAGTATTTTCAATATCTTGGACTTGTAATCTTGCAAATGTAAACCATTAAAGATTTGAAGGCACGAAGACGATAACAACATTGCATGTGAACCGTCGTTTGTGTGCTTACCACATGCCGGACGTTAATAAAAAGCCAACACTCTCTCTTAAATAAACCCGCCATTAGCAAATAACACCCTTAACACTGATAGGTAAATATTAACCATCTTTAAGTCCATCAACTTTAGCTATTTGTCATACATGTGCAAATAAATCACGATTTTGACACAAGATTTGCTCGGACAAACGGATAATGGGATCGCCATTATTGGCCTTTTCTAGAGGAGTGAAAATGAAGTGGTCACCAGCGGATTTAGTCTAACTCGCAAAGTTGCTCACTTACTTCATATTAAGAGTTGATTTTTGGAACAATCTTTCTGCGAAAAAAAAGCCGGTATCGATTACATTTTGGAAGCAAAACAGGAAGAATCATCTGACGCAATGATGTAAAATTTAGAAAATGGTCCAAATCAATTTAAAAAGGATATAAAATATGTTTAGCTTGATTAACATTTCAATTGTTGAATTGTTAACCAAGCTCTTGCATCAGTTGTAGTGTTTGAGAAAATAGTAGGTTTTTTGCGATAGATTATTCGAAACCGACTGCGAGAAGCATTTCTGTGTAGTCCAAGATGAATAGAAAAACACCTGGAAATAAATACGCCACAGCTGAATTTTTCACCAGGATAGTTTCCAAATGTTGTGCGAAGCAGTATATGAAATAAACCCCAAGTTTCCCCCTGTGCTACCTGAGAGCTCCTGAGGAAAATGCAGGTAAGGTTTATACATGGTAGATAATTAAAATGATTCAATTGAGGTACATCATTGCCTAATGTATTCTTCTAGTCTCACTGATAAAGTAAATGTAATAAGTTGCCTAACTTTTGACATCTAGGAATAGGAATACAGACGATAAGGTGTTCCAGGTATTCGTTGGGTAAAATTGTAAAAAACAGACCGATGCAAATCACTTGTACATGTTGCACATTCATTATAACAACAGAAATTATTCACGTCATCTACAGCTTTTAAATATTGACCTTATAGGGCAGCAGCTTGTGACCTTCCATAGACCCTGTAGTGATCTGTCATAATGAGCCCTATAACTATGCAAGGAATTACTTGAACTGTTTAAATATGCCTTTTAAGTTTATACACAGCGATCAGCGAGATAACACATGGACACACTTGAAAAGAATCGGAAAATTCAGAACATTAATGACCTTGAGCAGTTATTTTGAAAGACACTATCAGTGATTCATCAAAAGAGTCAAAACATTTTAAATTTGCAGGAATAGCTTAAAAGTGAAGGATAAATCTGTAGGATTCTCATAAATTACTTTTTCCAACCTAAGCAATTTGCGATAAAAGGAAGAAAACGGCAGTGTTCAAAGATATGACTCTCCATTCAATTACGTGTGTAGTAAGTGTCCGAACGGACAGTAATGACTATTATATCCGAGTTTGTCCTTATTAGGATGCTTCTGGCCTTATCATTTGCAGGATATGTTAGGGTACCTGTACTTGTTACAGACATGCAAAAATCTGGTTTTTGAGGATTTTTTCGATTTTCTGATTTAGCAAATCACTGATAGTGCCTGAAAAAAAATCAGCTATGGCAGATTTATTTTCAGGTGTTTTTCTATTCATCTTGGACTACACAGAAATAAATGGGTTTCACCAAAGTTGCCCGAGAGGTTGAGGAGGTGTTTCTAGAGATAGCATTGTTGATCAAACTCGAAATGCTTATGGGATACTCACACAAATAACATAGAAAGGTTCATACTCAATACTTAAATTGGTTTAATATGCTACATGAAGTGACATGTTAAATGTTACTTCAATATTATTCTCCCTAGGGTTTACACTAACCTTCTCAAAGTGTTATTGGCGTACACGGTCCGTCTTAGTTCATCAACCTGCGTGTCGATGCCGATGTGTATTGAATTGATTGATCATAGGTCCTCGAAAAGTTTAGACAGGACCTGCTGAAATAACTGGTAACACATTCCTACTTCACAAGTATGTATTTTTCGTGGACACTTAGAATAATTAAATTAGAACGATTGTTTGTATTTCCCACGTCCCCACATATCATTTTTGTAACAGACGGAGGCGGCCAAGCCTCATTCAATATAGCAACTCCCCAAATTCATCAATAGATTACAGCAATACAGAATTCAAACTACAAAACGATTGGGGGGCCTTTGATGTGGACTGGTCACGGGTGTTCTCATAGCTCATCTTATACCACCTCGTCCTCGTCCTCGCGTCCTTTATTTTATTAAACAAATAAAAAATAACCCTTAGGGTTTGTCGAAAAAAATCCGCGGTTTTGGAATATAGTGCTTTATAACTAACATATTAAAAAAAAAATTCCTAACTCAAGAATTTCGATTTTACGTGTTAAACCTATTAGGCCGACAATGTCATTAATTTGACTCGGTTGAAAATACTACCCCTACCTCATTCGATGAATTTGAATTTTTAGCATACCCTAGAATAAGGCTGTGGGAACATGTCCTTCTAGGCTGTTGTTTTGTTGTCTCCATCGGGGGGCTAGGGAAAACCAAGTGTAATTCATAATAAATTATTAAAATCATATAATCGTCTGTTCCAACACAAATAAAACTGGCACATTTTCTTGAAAAAATAAAATGATCACTTGTCACTTCATTTCATTTACCCCAAATCAGTGACTAGGGGATGCACATAGACTTCAGCAAACATGGAGTTAAAGATATCAATCAACCGGTCCTAATGCGGTGTGAAACACACTTCAGATTCCCTTTCATCGTGGAGTGCAGGACCATGGTTATATGGTTCGGCCCTGAATAATTTTCATTCAGCAGCATGGTTACCGCTCTCCATTTAGATCATGGAGGTATGCGAATAAGGCGAAAGCTCTTCGCCTAATTCAATTAACGCACAACGCCTATCTAATCCCAATGTATCACTTGGCACTCAGTGTAAAGCACATAGACCACAAAGGGGAGGCCGCTTCTTCGGCAGGGAGTACTCTTCATGTTCCAGGATCATCGCCGCAAAGCGGGTCACGCTTCAGTTGAACAAGATATACCCCTGTGCGCAGAAAGGTTATATCCCAGCGTCAGTGGTTTGTTTCATTGGAGACGAAAAACAAGAGATTGTTCTGATTTACAAAGCCGCACTTCTGATAGTTCAGTCTAAAAAAATCGGAGATGACATGTTCTAGATGAGTTGACATTGAAATTTTAGTTTTTGAAAACTTGGATGTTTTGAAACGCCGTATTTCTTTAATAGTGATATTTGGAGCCGAATCTAAGCTTGAATTGGGAAGAAAAATGCCGTATTAACAATGATACCAACCTTGACAGTACCCGGAGTTGCCCCGTTTTCCTCATTTGGTCCCGAAGTTGGTCTTATTTACCACAGAATTGTAATGTTAGTTAATCAGATAATTGTAAAAATTGTCATTTTGTTATAAAAGCATCAAATTTGGCAGAGAGGTAGCGAATTAATTTGGAAACATTGATAATGGGAACCACCTGCACAGGTCAGGTTCAATGTCACCTAGAGGGCACAAAAGGAAATTGAGGTCAAATACATTAAAACATGCGATAAAGTTGCAATAACTCTAACACATCCTAGAACATTCTCATGATCTATTTGTAGACATAACCATTTCGACTTAAAAATCAAAACACAGAAACGGTCTTCTTCATTAAAGGTTTTTATGAGGATACAAATTTGGATAATTCGCGCTTTGTTATGTAGAATTCAACCGAGGACATTATTCGTAAGGTTTCATTGAACAAAGAAAGAAAACAAAACACTAAGTTTTGAACTCCCCTGCTGTCCTGATCAGCCCCATAACAAGCATACTCGGATATTCTGGTCATGCACAACAGAAAATACAAAAGCATATGATTACATGCAGATGGCTTTTTTACGGCTTATTGTCCCTCCAGGTTGTGATTAATATATTGGTAAATTGTTTAAACAAATGGGAGGGGCATATTTTGCTGGAAATGTCCTCTTATCTCTTACGCTTCATACCTTCATTTGACCCACATCATATAAACCAACATTGTATAGCGTTAACTGATACCCAAAATTGTCCCGGGCAACATGTGTACGAGACCACGAGACGGACAATCGGGGAGATCCCACCTTTAAGTAAATTCCTCGTCTCAAGTGAAGTTTCAGTTTGTCTTTCGCTGGGCCCCCATCATAGAGGTAGGAATTTTTGTAAAGTTTGGTCCCTGTAATTAGGCTAGATTGGTCCCAAAATAGTGGATCGCGAATAAAAAAGGAGTTTTTGTTGCTGCACGTTTATCAGCGATAAAGCCCAAACCTACGTTAGAAACATTTTTATTTTCAGAAACATGGTGGTGCTAGGTGAAAGGCATAAGGGCATGTGGTGGGCCCCCCCTCCAAAAAGAAGGCGAAATTCTTAATCTTGATTCTCAATTCTACACCGTGATGTGCGATTTTTTGCCTGAAACTTTATGGAAATTCACACCCCCCCTTAGTTTAAAAAATTTGCCCCTCGATACCCCCCCCCCCCAAAAAAAAAACATTTCTGGTGCTGCGAACTTCCACTGCGACTGTTCATCTTAAATGATTGTGGTTTGACTTTTATTGGGTGCTTTGCTTCCCCCAAATTTTGCTCACGTAAGTTAATATGCGAACCCCCTCTTCCTCCCGACAGTATTCGCTCTTGTGACATTTGCCCCGCCCCCAGCCCCCCCTGCCACCAAGATGTGGTTGAAAACCAAAGCGGCAAAAATAACTTGAATATAGTGCCAGGGCGTAGCCCTAGGGCCTACTTGTTTAATATGCTCCATTGATAATGAATTTATTCATCTGTAATTTCCTAAACATGAGTAACTATGAATAGATTTTGATTAGCCGACATCGCAAATAACACGTACTACGAGATCAATGTTATGCTGATTGGCATTGCAATCACATGCAATCGATGTACTTACCATGCTGTGGTAAATATGCGATGGGAGGTCATTTAACAATACTTTGTACACGGATCCTGTGCTTAAACAATGTAATTTTCTCTAAATGACAAATCGGCTATCGCAGGTTCTCATTTTTCACCAAAATGTGGCCAACCTCGGGTACAAAATTGAAAAACTGGCAACTTCGGACACTGTGAATTTGGTGCCATTGTTTTAGATAACGGCATTATCTTCCCAATTCAACTTAGATTTTGTCTCCAAATATACTTTTAAGAATCAACGGGCGCTACAAAACATTCAAGTTTTTTTAAAAGCCGAAAAGTAACGATTTTTTAAACTAGAATCAAATGTAAATCATCTTAGGAACAGCTATCTCGCTTTCTAATAAATGACCACAAATTGTCCGAAATGATCTTGTTTACCTTGACGATGATTGACGGTGACGTGGTTCCATTGCTAAAACAAAAAAATCATACTCCTTTTTGTAATTGTAACATTTATGCCAAGTTTCATGCGTTTATAAAAAATGCAAATTCTTCAATATATGTCGCTATCTGCTTAACTATGTACAGCGATGCAATGTTGATGCACTGCTATCAGCATCCATATCGATTCTCGTGCCCGGGGGGATCAGTCTTCATAGACACGGTGTAATCATCCGTGGTCCAATAAATCCCGTAGAAAAGGGTATTTTTTTTCAGGATCCGGCACGTAACGTACGTAACGTGACAAAGGGTCCTAAAATCACCCCCAAAATCAAGAAAAAGGGTTATATTTTCTAATGAGGACTTATGCATTTAGGGTCCATATTTTATTTTCACATAAAATTTTTAAAAAGTGTTCCGAATTCTTGTACTTGTCCTTCAAACCTGTGCTTTCAAATCCATAATTTCCAAATTTTCCTTTCCGCGCCACGCGCGGTAAAGAAACCATACACATGATTTTTGTACCAGGCTATCCTTTACTAACCCATGAACGGAACCACGTTTTACAATTAAAAACTCTAATTATTCAATGTCAAGTCTATTCTAGGTTTATTCAGACTTTTTAAAATAACTTTGGGGACTAATTTTGGGGTGCATAATTGCGCGGATTCGGTAATTTTCAGGGATAATGCCGATTTATCGCTGCCCTGCAAATGCGGAAATAAGTGCTGAAAAAAGCGTTCTCTAAATGCGAATTCTCCCGGATCCTTTAGGAAGCGGTCATTATTTATGCCAGGGGGACGGAGGATTTCAACTTTTTTTTCGGCAAAAATTTTCGCGTTCCCCCCTCGCTTCCGTTCAAATCACAATCCCCCTTGATCATGCTGATTTCCTCATTTAAAAGTTCATGTTCCCCTCTCTCTCGTTGATGAAAAAATTCACGTTCCCCCCTCTCTCTTACAAAATTTTTTCGGGTTCCCCCCTCAAATCCTCCATTCCCCCTGGCGTAAATAATGACCCCTCCCTTAGACCCATAGGAAATGTCTTGAAAACTAAATACCTCAAGGTTTCTGCGACCCGCCCCGTGCCGCTTACGAACTCTCCATGAACACCTTTAATTTAATGATTAGTTCAAATAAAACCTTACATGCATGACCTATATTTTACTGGTTATACCGTCGATCATTGGCCTATGTGCATTTTAAATCAATTTGCATGAGAAAATGTATTTCGGAAAGCAAACATTGCTTGGCATGGGTTCCGCGCTTCGCGCGAGAGAGAGCGACCCCCCCCCCGCGCCACTTACTATATGAATTCTCTGTGACACTTTGACCTATGACCCATCAAGGTCTGTTTTTATTACACGTTTTCATAGCCCATTTATCATACCTATATTTTGTTATAGTGAATCACTTACAAATTTCAAATTTATATTTCTATCAAATTCGTATGAAAATGTTCGTTTGGAAAGTGAAGATTGCATGTAGCGCAATGGCCGCTCAGCAGCCATATCGTCGACTTTTTTGCGACTGGTCGTGCCGTCGTCCTGAGAATTGTTGGATACGCCCCTGGCTCAAAATGCATTCCCCTTTTAAATACCTTTCCTCGGATACATATCCTGGCTGAAAAATTAACTTTCCCCAGATATTTTCTGAATTACACCAAGCTCAGACAAGCCTCTCTGGTGTCCAAAAGTATATGGTTTTGGGTTTTTACGTATAAAGGGGTAATAATAGCACCAATTACTTGTTTAGGGTATGGAGAAAGACAAATACTTGTTTAGGGTATGCAAAATTGTGCTACCGATACTTGTTTAGGGGCGCAAATTCCATCAGGTACTTGTTTAAGGTAGCTAATTGCGCTGCTGACACGTTTTTAGGGGTGAAAATTCAAGCTTCGAAATACGTATTTAGGGTGCTTTTTTGTGATTGCTTGGACACGGATGATACCCCCTTGTCATTGAGAAGTGGCCCCCCGGGATCTCGTGTTGTATTGTTCCAATACAATAGTTTTACGACCTGTTTTACGAGGGCGGCGATGATCATCGGTCAAAGGGATTTGGGAAGAGCTTTCTCCTTCTCTCCTACCTCCATGTTTAGACTGAGTACTTTTCAGGACAAATAAATAAATATTGAGCTTCTATAGTGCGTGTTCAATTAACTTTGGCCATGTTTTTCATCATTTATTCGAAAAGGAAGAAACATGAACAAACATCATGAGAGAATGTTGCTGGGCAAGCTTTTGACCTAACAACTTTGTGCAGAACCAAAATCCGTAACTTATTGCTTAACTTCATTTCTGTTCAATTTACCGCGTTTTCAGAAGAAAATTTAGTGTCAACGACCTATATTATAATGTACACTGGTTAGTTATTGAAAGAGGACGGGTATTTGTCACTCAACCCGAATCGTGGAGGTGGTAACACCTGGCTATAACAATGGCCCCACATACCGGGCCCATTGTAATATCTTTAGCTCATGGTTTGCTGAAGTCTATCATATCCATTGGTCTCTGATATCGGGGAAAAGAAATTGAGGTGACATTTTATTTATTTTTAAGAAAATGTGCCAGTTTTATGTGCGGGAACAGAAGTTATGTGATTGTAATAATTTATTATGAATTTACACTTGGTTTTCCCTTAGCCCCTCGATGGGGACAACGGAATTTGTTATACAGTTGGTTATTTGGTCCACGCCCCTTAGTCTAAAAATTAGTCGCCCGATTACCAATCAAAATTCTATTTGATAACTTTAATTTAGCTTCAATTACATTCCCATAGCGTTGCGTAGGGTTTCAGCGTTGCATGGGTAATTGGGCAAATCAGCGAAGTGTATTTTCGGGTCGACTATGAACAACTGGACTACCCGGGACCCGGAATAGAAAACAAGAAGGCGAAACGTACGTGCCAAGGTTCTAAGGTCCTAGTCGAACATTATGGACGCTACCAACATCATCAATATCGAGTAGTCCACCTCACACCTAACTTTCCTTTGTCAAAGACTGTAGTTCACTTTTCTTTCAAATTTATACGACTTTAAATAAAACATATTCTTATTTTATTAGAACAATGAAAATAAGATAAATTTTCTATTGACCATTTTTAATTGACAGAAAGACTATGGAGTGCACCTGAATTCTTACGAGAAGAGAAGCATTTGCCCTCTAGAGAAGGTGATATTTACAGTATGGGGATTATTATACAGGAGATAGTTACTCGAGGAGGTCCGTTTGAAAAGGAAACAAGTCACCTAAGCCCAGAAGGTAAAAGAAAATGCTATAAAAAGCTCGTCATCTTGAAAAGTCCTACCAAGAAGCTGTCCCTAACGTCCCTTAACTGCATTTTTTTGCACATTTCAAAAATCACGAGGCGGACCCCTGCCTTGTTTTAGGGGAACATTTCCCCTAGATCTAACAAGAACAATAACGTTAACTCCCTTTTTTGAGATGATCGTCAGATTTTCCTCTAGGGACATTAGGGATGTAATATATGGTCGTAAGTTGAATACATATGGATTTGCTGATTTCGAAAGCTAAGTGAGGTTCTGACCTTCAAATATGGTACAGTACCATAAGTCTTCGATCAGGAAATCATCACAATCAGCTTGCCAAGCTATCCGAATATCGCTTGGGTCAACGACAGTTTGACGGCATTATTTTAAGGTACTGTCGGACGTTCGAATCGTGGTTTGAAGGATTTGGGGCCATTCTTCGAGATGTCACACACGTAACCAAATTTTTTTGCCTCCCATGACAAAACAAATAATCTATTGAAAGTTTAAACATTAATTTGGGTTAGATTTTTCTCCAAACCTAACCAAACACAATGTTTCCACTTTCGCTGGATTGGTTGTTTTGTCATAGGAGGCAAATAAAGTTCGGTCACGTGTGTGACATCCCGAAGAATGGCCCTTTGGTTGATTGAAAATGTTTGCACAAGCAATTATTTAGTTCGTAATTTTCCCCTTACAATGACGATATATACTTTATTGATACATTATGCTTGTACAGAAGTATGCCTATTTGCACAAATAGGCCCGGGCTTCCCCCACACTGTAAGAAATTACTGTACATTTACGTCACTGACGGTAAAATACCGTCATTTCAAAGATTTGTCTTTATTTTCCAATGTGAAATAGACATTATTGCAGATTAATTTCTGCCTGAAGTATACAACGGACAAAGCAGTAAACGATGACATTATAACTGGAAAAAGTCATTATTAAGTATGATTTTACACTGTTTCGAAAATTACGGTAATTTACTTGACAATTTACGATGAATCCAGATTATCAGTCAGTTAACCGTAAATTTACAAAGAGTGCAAAATCATACTTAGCAATGATTTTTTCATGTTATTCTGTCATCACTTACTGCAAAGTATGATCGTGCCCTTGTCCAGTATATTACTTTATGCAGAAATTAATCTGTAATGATGTCTATTTCATGTTGAAAACAAAATAAATACCTGTGAAATTACGGTATTTTACTGTACTGTCAGTAATGTAAATTTACAGTAATTTCTTATAGTGTACACGCACCTTCAGCACTTCTATCGCTGTTGTTGAACAATAATTTGAGGCGTCTTTGACAGAGTCTACCTTTTAAATGAAATTAATATTGCGTTGTAAAATCACTGCTTACAGAAATCATAGAAAAAGTGAAGCAAGGTGGCGATAATCCGTACAGGCCGCAAGTTGCACCTAATGAATGCAGCGATGAATTAAAACAAGTAATGTGTAAATGCTGGGCAGAGAATCCAGGTGATAGACCCACAGCAAACCAACTTATCAGCAGCATTAACAAACTAAGCAGGTAAGTAATGGCTTCGAAATACAACTAATGGTTGTCCTGGGCCGACCGGCAGGAACCGTACACAGGCTGTGTCTACACGGAGCGATGGCTGGTTTCGGTAAACCTACTCTCCCGCAATGGCGTACTGAGCGGCAAAATACCTACCTTGAATCAAATTTTAAAGTGATGTCAACCACCTGTTCATTTAACGAAGAATACTCATTTACCGTAAGAAATAAGTTAATATCATTTTTATTACAAATTCTATAACAACCATAATACCGTCCGTTTCTTTTTTCCTTAACAGCCACAAAAGTGACAACATCCTGGATAATCTTCTATCACGCATGGAACAATATGCAAATAACCTGGAGACATTGGTAGAAGAACGAACTGCTGCATTCCTAGAAGAGAAGAAGCGGGCAGAAACTTTGCTCTATGAACTGTTACCTAGGTAATTGAGGTGCCATGGGATGTGCATCTCGATTAAATTCAATATTGCTGAATTATTTAGGAGCAACAATATAATGTGTATGACTGAATTCCATTTTTGCATGATTGTTAGAATTACATTGGTGCATTTGAATTTTGAAATACAGGCCTGTCGCCGACCAGCTTAAACTGGGCAAACATGTTGACCCTGAATTCTATGACAGCGTAACGATTTTCTTCAGTGATATTGTTGGTTTCACCTCACTATCAGCTCAAAGTACGCCATTACAGGTAATCATCTTACACAGTCCTCTGTCTGGTGTCACATTCTATGTTTGTCATTTATTTAAAGAGTAAATTCGAGTTTTTGTTTTCAAAGTGTAACGGCATGCAGAACCATTGGTTGTTTGTTTGCAGATCCAAATTTAGAATGATAATTAAAAGAAAACTCTTTTTGGACGATCAAAATCAACAACTGAAATTTAAAAAAAAATCTAATTGAGTAGGCCTATGGTCGTGAGATGTCATGTTAATCATGTTAATTCCCCAGAATTAATATATATATATCCCGTTTATTTTGATTCTTTGGCTATTTTAACTCTAATAGCTAGATTCTATATGTAACTTTGTGGCAACAGCCGCAACACTAGGCCGGCCCTATCTGATTGTGTATGGCAATGGTATAGCGCTACCTCTTGGTATAAGCCATTGACAGTCATTGAACGCAACGGGAACCGGCGAAATTTGCAAACAAACGAGACTCACCAATCTCGAACGGGCTTGTTTTAAATTTAAATGGATCATGCAATTTGATTGTGGATTGCGGTATAATTATGTCCCCGAGAGATTTTGAAAGTCAGTTTGATTTTAAAATTCATGGAGAGCAGATCATTTTATCAAGGGAGCTGTAATTTGAATCTTTTGTGTTGAATTAATCATAACTCTGAACTGGAATCAATGATGTTGGGACAATTATATTTACTTAGGGCGAAATCCATGCATTAAATGAGACCTCTCCTTATATAACTCAAGTATAAAGAAATATCATGATGTCCACAATTTGAGAATATCGCGCGGTTGTTGACGATTTTCTGTAAAACGATTAGTGTTAACAAAATGTTGCGATTGATTTTGGACTTTCTAAAAATATATACTTTTATACCCTCCACGGCAATATTAAAGTTGAGACTGGTTCAACAAACATTTTAATTCATTGGAATTAAAAGTATCCCTTAAAACAAAGAATTGTAATTGCTTACATAATCAGGGTTGACTAACTAGATACTATAGAGCAGGAGCAGAATATCACCTGGTCCTTATTTAAGGAGTTCATTCATGCCCCACTACATCTAAGCTTTGATACCTTTGGTAGTTAGTATGAACCCCCTATATCAATGCTAGGTAGTTAGTGGTCTCAAATTGTGGTGTCACTTTTTAAATGGGGCAAATTTAAGGTTACACAAGGGTTCAAACTTTTAAACTATTTCAAACATGTTCAAACATTTTCCATATTGTCCGTCTAGTCATAAGGATTCCAAAAATGTATAGTTTGTACCACTTATGACCATTGGTATTGGAGTTACAGGGTAAAAAGGACTAAAATGGTAAAAGGTCAATCTCAATTTGTACAGAGGTCAACATTAATATTAATCTGATTATATTTAAAAAAAAACTTGCAAATTATTGTCTGAGGAAAGAGGGCTCCCAAAAAATATAATTTTAATTATCTTAAATGTTTACTTACGGAGATTATATTGCCCTATGACCTATTTTGTCGCATAACATGATAACTATATGTATTGCAGATGCTACAACTATTCCATATTTTGACACATTAAGCTAGATTAATTATTTTTTTATTTTTACCAAAATTGGCACAACTTCTGATTTTGGAACCTGTGTACAATGAAATTACCTTTTTTTTTTTCAATTTAACCATTTTTACCCTTAACTCCAAAACCAATGTTCCTTAGAGAAGATGGTACAACTATACATCTTTGGAATCCGTCTACAAAAAAAAAAAAACAAGACTAGCCTGACAATAGACATACATTTTTAACTTGGTTGGAGATTTTAAATATTGACACCCTGTGTAACTTAATTGGCCCCTATTGAAAAAGTTACAAAATCACATTTGAGACCACTAATACCTGGCATTGATTGAGGTCCCATACACTACCAAGGTGTTAAACTTCGATATAGTGGGGCATGACCGATGATGTTTGACCCAGGTCCGTCTCCCGCTCTACTATAGAATACTCAACACCCCGTGTTGATTTTATTTGTGGCCATGTCTGTTACTAATGTTTTTAATCTTTACTTTCTCTAAACACAAATGATATACTGCTTCTGAAGAGTTGTCTGATCTCGATGGACATTAAAAATCAAAAAAGCACTATGCAATCTACCTGATGTAATATTTGTCTGCAATATCCTTGGAAAACAATTTGAAATCGAAGAGAATTATTGCACTTTAAAAATCGGTAACTTAAGAAAACAGATTTTCGTAAATTTACGGAAAATCTGTTTTAGAAAACAATAACCATAAAAACAGAAACATAAAAAATGTAACTTTTAACGGAAATAATTCAAAAATTTCTGGCAGCACTATTTCACGCTTTTTTTTTGGTTCCGTAATTTTAAATGTAGGGGGGGGGGGGGGGGGCCGGAAAATTTATGTTAAAATACACATTTTTTTCCGTATAGGAGACAAATTGTCTGTAAATTACGTCAAAGTTCCGTTAATTGACAGGAAATTTCTTTCATTTTCCCTAAAAATTGTCTGGAAATCCTGCTGCCAGAAATTTCCGTAATTAGGAAATTTTTTTAACAGTGTGGCCTAGAAGATCAAAAATGTGAAATCAGTCAGAGCTAGGATTACACTCGGTTGTTTGGGCAATATTTCCAGAGCTCCTGGGTGTTCGTCTCTTATGAGCTAAAATTGGTGTTTTAAGAGCAACAATTTTCCCACTTTTTCTTTGTTTTTCTCTTCCCGCCTTTCCCCTTTCTCTTCTATTTTCTTTGCCTTTTTCTTCTCCTTCCCTTTCTCTTCCCCTCTTTTTCTCTTCTTTCCCATTTTCTTCTTCCCTCTTTTTCTCTTCTTCCTCTTCCTTGTTTCCCTTTCCTCCTCCTCCCCTTTCCCAATATTTTTTGTTTCCTTCCCCGATTTATTTTTGTCGGGGGAGGGCCGCTTTCCCATTGCCCTGCTGGTTACGGCCACTGTGTTACCCAAATACTACTTATAACAAATGACTCCCACTCCCGCAAATAAGTATACAATTATCACACTTCCTCACAAGAACTTCTGTCGCAAACTTTACCTGGGTGTACGAGATTCACCTCTAAGGGCCCTTCATGACCTTTGGACCCTGCTTTAGAGGTATGTTCTTTTCCAGGGTCTCGCAAGTTTTAACTTTTTATTTTGATTAGTGTCTTACACGTTGTTTAATCACTTCTCAATGACCTTTATACTTGCTTTGACGGAATTATCGGACATTGTGAATTGTAATAAGGTGTGTATAACATGATTAGGTTGGAAATATTGAATAAGTTTTTATATTACAAAATTCATTTCGTTTCGATGGTGGGTCTAATATTTAAAGAGGGACTCAGGAGAAAAATTAACAAGGTCCATGATAGATATAATGGGTGTATTGGACGAAACCAGAAAGTCTGAGCATCAAAGAATATCCGGGTTGTCAGGAGTAACTGGTGTTATGTTCATCATTTGAGGTTGACGTGCCTGTCCGCCTTGCCTGACAGCTCAGGGCTTGTGACAATCATCTTGTGTGTTTGTCATGCTTTTTGAAAAGTATGCGGCATTAATTCACACACAATTGCTATTGCTTAGTTGGAAATCATATAGGTATTGTACTCTATAGACCGTTCGAGATATTTATCTGACAGGTGCCCGGTAGACTATTCTTGCAAATAGGCGGTCCCCGGGTCTCGCGATCACCTGGGTTTCTCGGATCAACCTTGACTGCTCTCGGGTTTCCAGTTTCCCTTGTCCTTGAATGACCCCTGATGACCTTGTCGTGACCTTTACAGATTTTGCTCAGCAATGAACCCCACACTCCAAGTTTCATGTCCATACACCAATATTTACTCAAATTTGACCTCCTTTGACCTTGAGCCCCTTGATGACTTGTTGTGACCTTTAAAATTTTTGGCATCACAAATCAACCCCATCTTCAGTTTTCATGTCCATACACCAATTTTCACCCATTTGACTTGAATGCCCCCTAATGACCTTGTCGTGACCTTCAATTTTTCGCCTCAACATCAACCCACACTCCAAGTTCATGTCCTGCACTGTTTATCAATATCTCTGTTTTCCATTGACTGTTTTGGCAGAGTGCACTGTGAAATACTACAACCGTCAAAAGAATTTGATCCCAGCCACTGCAGGCACACACATGGTGACCACTAGTTTATATTCTAGGTAAACAAACTTGCTCTTTGTCAGTACTACTTGTTTGAACTCTTTGTATTGCCTTATGTGGATACTTTCGTTTGTTTTTGGCGATTACCCGCTTTTGGCCGCAGATCATCAACATGATCTGGCCCGCCCAAGCTACACCCCACCCACCAGTTTTTGTGTGACCGTAACGACTCCCGGCCCGGAGAAATAGGCGGACAGACAGAAAGATACACGTGGCCTATTTAATGATAAAGAATAGCAATGGTGTGAAGTAATGCCTGTATGCTTTTCAAATAGCATGCTAAACACACAATTAATGATGTCACTGGGCTGACAAGCAAGCCGGGCACGGCGGGCAGGCAAGTCAACCTAAAATGATCCCGGGGGGGCCACTTCTCAATGACAAGGGGGTATCATCCGTGTCCAAGCAATCACAAAAAGCACCCTAAATACGTTTTTTCGAAGCTCGAGTTTTCACCCCTAAACACGTATCAGCAGCGCAATTAGCTACCCTAAAACAAGTACTTGATGGAATTTGCGCCCCTAAACAAGTATCAGTAGCGCAATTTTGCATACCCTAAAACAAGTATTTGTCTTTCTCCCTACCCTAAGCAAGTAAATGATGCTATTATTACCCCTTTATACGTAAAAACCCAAAACCATATTCTTTTGGACACCAGAGAGGCTTGTCTGAGCTTGGTGTAATTCAGAAAATATCTGGGGAAAGTTAATTTTTCAGCCAGGATATGTATCCGAGGAAAGGTATTTAAAAGGGGAATGCATTTTGAGCCAGGGCGTATCCAACAGGACGGCGGCACGACTAGTCGAAAAAAGTCGACGATATGGCTGCTGAGCGGCCATTGCGCTACATGCAATCTTCATTTTCCAAATTTGTAAGTGATTCACTATAGCAAAATATAGGTATAATAAATGGGCTTATAAAAAGTAAAACAGACTTGATGGGTTAAAGTGTCACAGAGAATTCATATAGTAAGTGGCGCGGGAAGGGGTGCCGCTCTCTCTCGCGCGCGCGAAGCGCGGAACCCATGCCAAGCAATGTTTGCTTTCCGAAATACATTTTCTCATGCAAATTGATAAAAAAAAACAATTTTATATTTGTAAGTGGTTAACTTTAAAATGCATATAGGCGGTATGATCGACGGTATAACAGTAAAATATGCATGTTAGGTTTTATTTGAAAGGTGTTAGCGGCACGGGGTGGGTCGCGGAAACCTTGAGGTATTTAGTTTTCAAGACATTTCCTATGGGTCTAAAGGATCCGGGAGAATTCGCATTTAGAGAACGTTATTTTCGGCACTTATTTTCACATTTGCAGGGCAGTGATAATCGGCATTTTCCCTGAAAATTGCCGAATCCGCGCAATTATGCACCCAAATTATGTCCCAAAAGTTATTTAAAAAAATTATAAATCTAGAATTGACTGACATTTAAATAAATTATGAGTTTTAATTGCTAAAACATTGTCCGTTTCATGGGTAAGTGATATAGAACAATTTTGGTATAGCGACATAATCAGGCAATCACAAAAGGAGTCGTCATTTCTCAATCTCAAACCAATAGGCCTGTACTAACAATTATGTGTATGGTTTCTTTACCGCGCGTAGCGCGGAAAATTTTGGAAGTTTAGGGATTTTAAAGCACAGGTTTGAAGGCAAGTACAGACTTCCGGAACACTTTTTAATTTTTTTTATGCTGAAATGAATATGGACCCTAAATGCGTAAGTCTTCATTTAGAAAATATAACCCTTTTTCTTGATTTGGGTGATTTTTAGACCCTTTTCACGTTACGTACGTAACGTGCCTGATCCTGAAAAAACTACCCTTTTTACGTGGATTCTTGGACACGGATGATACCCCCTTGTCTATGAAGACTGATCCCCCCGGGAAAATGATGAACATAACACCAGTTACTCCTACAACCCGATATCCTCTGATGCTCAGACTTTCTGGTTTGGTCCACACACCCTATGAACCTTTGTAATTTTCAGTCTCAGGAGACTATCTTTGATTCCAATGTGGTGGTGTTGGAATTTCTAGTTAACACATTTACAGAGTTTACAGAATATGTTCTTTTTGGCAAGCAGTCAATAACACACTTTTCAGGTGAAGTGCAATTACTACTGGAAGGCGTATTTTTCAAATTGCTTGTCAAAAAATATTTGCCCTTCCCTCTTTCAGAATGGCAAAAAAATAAAAACAACTGTCGCACCTGTTGGATATGCCCACAATGTACATCGCTTAAACATTAAAGTCTGACTCAGAGATTTCGAAATATTATTTTTTTGTGTAATAATGAAAAATAGTCAACTTGAACTAAAGATAGTAACCTAAAATGCACAATTCCGAAATTTCAGATGAATCGGATTTTTCGTTTTGATGCAGTAAACATTTATGTGTAGTATTACGTCCCATAGGATACTGTGTATAACAAAAATTCCGGATCCGGAATTTTAAAACAAAGTTGTGATTTTCTATATGAAGGAATTCGATTTAAGCTTAGCAATTTCACACAGTGATTAGTATATGGACAAGCATTATGTACATCCAAAAAACACGATTTTTTTGGAAATTGAGGGCGCCCTTCTCCGGAAATCTCTGAGTCGGCCTTTAAGGTGTTGAACTGTTCTATGTGGTGAGGGTGTATACGTATACTTTATTTATTAACATTTAAAGAAACAAGTCTTCAGAGGTATACCAACTCTACTAAGCTATACCTACTCAACGAGGGCTATCCCTCGAAACTGGCTCGGATTGCTTTGGACTAACTTACCCCTTATCGACACTGACTGTGATGGAATTGTATAGATGTGACTGTACATGGGACCGACGCCTCACTCTCCGAAGGACGGGATATTTTCATGGCTCGTTTGCCCAGGTTCATCCCAGGTCCAAATGAACCTGGTGAGCATCTTGTTCTTGCACCTTGACCTTCAGCGGCAATGGAAATATCCTAACCAGTGCACCACGGTCTCTCACACACACGATACTTCCATACCATTTTCTAAGAAAAATAGATTTTCGTCCATCTTCTGACGCGCCCAAGTTTTTTCCACTTCAACCCCCTCCCCTGAGATACTTATTGAGCCGCCCCTAATGTATATACAATACTTTGTCGTCTACATACAGGTTGAGACCATCGGCGATGCATATATGGTTGTTTCAGGCTTACCTATACGTAATGGAAACACGCATGCGCGGGAGGTGACTGGAATGGCTTTGGCATTACTGGACGCTGTTGGTTCCTTCAGAATTCGTCACAAGCCAAATGAAAACCTTCAGCTAAGGGCTGGCATTCATACAGGTTTACTATATATTCAAAATATACATTTTTTATCTTCCTTTTGGATCATATCCTCTTTATTATGGATAATAGAAGTAAATAATCATGTAAGCTTCTCGAGTGCTACAAGTGATAAAATCTGGCTAAACAAACCTGAACAAGTTTTGATCTAAACTTAAAAATACCACGTTGTAAACAAGAGCAAATTCCGACTCTACTTTCAAACTTTTTATATTCAGGGTCCTGCGTGGCTGGTGTTGTTGGGCTTAAAATGCCCAGGTATTGTCTATTTGGCGATACTGTCAATACGGCATCCAGAATGGAGTCAAACGGTGAAGGTAAGTCAGTAAAAACAAAGAAATATAAAAATTAAAAACTTGCAAAGTAAACTAATCTCCTAACCATAACAACGCCCTGGGAGGTATACGTATGGACGTAACACCCTTCCGACTAAGTTTACAGATCTATTTTATATAACATAATCATCAACGTTTTCTCATCACAGCAATGAAGATACATATAAGTGAATCAACCAAGTCTCACTTAAAGGAATTCCAAGGATTCGAAATCGTACTCAGAGGCCAGGTTGAAATGAAGGTAAATATTTCTAACTGATATGAAGTTAGGGCAACAAAGTGTGACATTACCTACTAACGTTGAAATTGCTCTGAGGCCAATCATTTGCGTACTGCATGGGTCTCTATTAATTTTATTAAAATTCTCAGGAGTCTTTGTAACATCCCAAACTCTGAATCCACCTAGTTTTGTATTTACTATTGTCGTTTATCAGTCAAAGAATATGTCACTTAAAGCAATAATAGCATTTTTTTAAGAGCTCCCCCAATTTTCCAAAAGAATGTACTAGCATTGGTAAACTATACCTGTAAATGGCAAAGCTAAAAATGTATATGTTGCGCAAAAGAAGGAATTTTGTAATTAGAATAATTCATATCGGATCCCGATAATAAATCAAATGCTGCTGGAAACGGCTTTCCAATATGAGATAGCCGGGAAACAGCGCCAAACGTGTCCCGGATCATCCATTAGTTGTTCCATTGGTTCAGGGGAGTCAAGTTATAGGTCATTTTCACAAGATGGCACTATATTTATAATGGACGGACAGAAATTTGGTGCTTCCAACTCCACCGTAAAATAACAGTCTGAGATCTTGATTCTAATTAAAAAATCGCTTTTTTTATATGGCAAATACACACTTTTGAGTATTACCGTTCGCAGGTATAGTTTACCAAAATTACTTATCTTCAAAATATGTGCTATTATTGCTTTAACACTAGGCGCATCTCTGACCTATCAAAATTATTAAATGTTTTCGTGTTTCAATAATACATTGAATAAGTGCTTAAGCATTTTATAACTCTTTGATATTGTTTGCTTTATAGGGTAAAGGATTACAAACGACTTACTGGGTCAAACGGCAAATATCAAATCGAAATCAAAAGCAAGAAGAAGCAAACATCGGAAGTCCTACTGCTATTCAAAATGGAGTTCAGTCAACTAATCACACCCCTGGGTCTACTGATACATAAAATATATTTAGCTTAAAACTAGAGTTACATATTTGATCACTTGTATTTCGTTCATTTTGTTTAAGTTATGAGAAATATATTTCGTTTGTAGGATGTTTGCTGCCAAAGTTTGATATCTGTAATAACACAGTTAGGAAAAACAAATAATGACGATACGTTCTTAAACGCGTGACACCATAAAAATGTTGACTTCACACTTTGTTTCAAGAAAAATTAGCTAGAGGAGATCTGTTTATGGGGAAAATGTCACACTTAACCATACCCGCTTTTTTTTGTGCGAAAACTTAAAGCCAGTAAGCTTACCCCCATAGGCAGTTGTATTGCGCACTCATCTACAAAAGGTCATGGACGACCTATATGTCGATTGTTGCTTCTTAGCGTATCCACAAGTCATTGGTAATGGCTAGTAGTGGTGTCAGGATTTATTCAACTGTGTAAGCTGATCTGGGGCCGCGTGTATCCATGATACGGACGCTCCTATCATGACCCGCATTTTGAGACTGGGGGTGGATTTGGAACAGTCAGGGGTTTTCACCCTACTCGTATTCGACACTGACTGCGAAGTACATTTACAGTTCTGACTCTCTGTACACGGGACCGACGGCTTAACGTCCCCTCCGAAGGACGGGATGCTTTCATGATCCATTTGCCCAATTCCAAGTGAACCATGGAGGAGAGCGGTATTCTGTATTTAATCAGTAGGTGGTATACAGATCAAATCCAGAATTTAGTACCCGAATAAATACCAGCAAGTGACCCCGCCGGGATTCGAACCCGGGATTTATTGGTAAATTTGTGCCACCCTAACCGCTAGGCCACACTCTCGATTGTTCCTGAACCTTGGTCTTCTGAGAGTGGTCGTTTTTAAAAGTGTTGTTGCCAATCGCACAGGAACGTGTCAGGGGTCACTTGTCAGAGGGGCGAAAATGCCCGGTTTCTGGCCAGATTTTACCGGTTTGAGGTGGTTTTTGAGGCAGATTTTCCTGGTTGGAGTTGAAAATTTCCTGGTGAGCAGGCAAAAAAAACTCATTTAGCGTGATTTTCAAGTCTTTTTTCCCGGTCAAAGCTACCTGCCCCTGTTAGGCTACTGGTCATCGACGACCTACATGTTGATTGTTCCTGAACCACGAAGTTAGTGCATTATAGATTTTTTTAAATGGTGCCTTTTTTGGGTGAAAAGATGTAACCCCTGCAAGAGACTGGTATTTAATTGCATAAAACGTGGGGTACAATATCGCACCTCGTCGGATTTCTAGCTCTTAAAGGGTGACTCAGAGGTTTTGAAATTTAATTTTGTTGTGTAATAATTGAAAATAGTCAACTGGAACTAAAGATAGTCACTTAAAATGCTCAATTCCAAAGTTTGAGACTAATCGGATTTTGCGTTTCCATGCAGTAAACATTTATGTATGGCCAACAGTGCCATAGGACACTGTGTAAAACAAAAATTCCGGATACGGAATTTTATAACAAAGTTGTGATTTTCTATATGAAGGACTTCGATTTGAGCTTAGCTATTTCACACAGTGGATAGTATAGGGACAAGCATTATGTATGTGCAAAAATCCCGATTTGTTTGAAAATTGAGAGCGCCCTCCTCGGAAAATATCTGAGTCAGCCTTTAATTAATATAAATAAAGAGTACAGTTATATACCATAACCTTTCAATGTTAATTCAAAACGAGAATATCTAAAACTCATGTCGCACCTCGTCTGACAGTTAGAGCACCCTCAACGGTAGCATTGCCCATACACCAACAGTGCGGTGTCAACTGTTTTCATATTGTGAGTGCAAGACACACAGACAAGAAAAACAAATTTAGATTCAACTACGTAATACAAACATGATTGTGGTTTAAACGTACTGATTATCCTTATGGTATTTCACAATATCCTTTTCCCGTTTGGTAAGGTTTTATAATATTTTTAGCAGGCCTGTCGGATAGTTTATTTTATACATAGCCGACATTTTATACGTACCGACAGGAAGAATAATGACAATTAAATTTTTAAGATCAATTAAGCATGCGCCGCAGTGTCTTACACTTACATATCAAAAGGTTAGGTGTCTTAATCATGTCATTATAGCAATTAATTGAAGTAGCAGGCACAAGATTCTTCACTGTTATCCTTACCATTCTGCCTTACTGTTTGATGTTCAAACCTCACGTGAATTCTTTGAAGAAATTTAAGATTTGTCATGTGAATGTTAAGTCATACATTGTTAAAAATATCAATGTTCAGTTGTTCAGATTCAACAATGTCAAATATGTCAATGTTTATATCTTGGGAATGGAATGGATTTGAGGACTCAAATTTCAGGACGACAATGAGAAAAAATACGGCCTTTCATCTGATATCAAAATCGATACTACTTCCGGGTAAATCGGGGGGGGGGGGCAAAGACGATCGGAACACGCAGCTTTAAATTATGATATTATTAATATCTTTTGAACTTAGCAGTTCCTCAAATTACCGTTTGGAAATCCCCAATGCCCAAAATGAGCAGATCGTGTCTTACCTGTTTGCAGCGGGGTTAATCCACTAACCCCGACGGATTTTGAAGTCAATAATTTATTCATTAATTATCATGATATTACTAAGATGTATTGAACTAGGGTTTAAGAGGAGATTTGGTAATGAAACTGAGACAGAGACTGCCATAGTAAAGACACGTAGCAGTTCCCCAAATTACCGTTTGGAAATTCCCAATGCCCAAATCGAGCAGGTCGTGTCCAATATACTTTCTATAGACTGGATTGTACAGGGCACAATCCAGTCTATAGAAAGTATATAGGGTAAGATGGTTAATTTACTCCGAATAATAGCAAAATACACAAATAAAAATGTTACTGCAAATGGCAAAATTTTAATTTCACCAACTTCTGAGGAGGAACACCCCTCAGACATCTGAAAGGCCGTACGAAGGATTTATTTTTGGGGGGAGGGAGGGGGTGCGGGACTTCGAAAAAGTGGATCTTTTTTTCGAAAAGAGTTGACCTTTTTTGCTAAAAGTGGACCTAACCCCCTAAAAATTTCCTTTTTGGGACCTTTTGAGCAGTTAATCACCAAAAAGTGGACTTTGTCAAAATTTCTCTAAATTTTGGACCTTTTTATCAAAAATTCAGCAAAAAGTGGACCTTTTGCCCCTTTTGTGTACGGGCCTGGATATCGGTAGGCCTATAGCTTGCACGCGTAACACCTTCGATTCACAATCTAGAAAGTAGGGTAAGATGGAAATTTATTCCAAATAATAGTCGCAAAACCACAAAATCAGTTCACCTAAACAAATTTTGTACCAAATGGCAACATTTTGTGTTTTCCCAATCATTATTTTGACCATTCTGAACAGAAATGGCCCATTTGGGTTCCAGGCAATGGTCATCAACTATTGAAACACAAAGGAGCCGAAAACACATGGAACCATCCAAAAACCTACAAAAAACCTCCCGAAGTGTCCACTTTTGTTTTTAAAAAAAATCATTATTTGTCCATTTTAGACAAAAAAATGGCCGATTTGTGTTCCAGGCAATGCTCATCAACCATTGTAAGACAAAGCAGGCCAAAAACACCGGGAACCATCCAAAAACCTTCCGGAAAACTTCCAGAGTGTCCACTTTTGTTTACAAAACCATTATTTTGACCATTCTGAACAGAAATGGCCCATTTGGGTTCCAGGCAATGGAAACACAAAGGAGCCGAAAATACATGGAACCATCCAAAAACGGTCATTCAAATTTTAAATATTCTTGACCAGGCCTAGCCTTTAGTCAAGCCTATGTGTGACCGTTCGATACACGTAAGAGCGCCCTCCTACCGTTACGTCTTTGAATAAGACAAGCACTCGGGTTATGCCGGAAGTTGATGTAGATCTGTTGCTGTTACAAGGTTGGCATGTCCTACCCACCCCCACCACCTTCGGAGAACCTTCCTATTAAGTGTCCACTTTTGTTTAAAAATCCTTATTTTGACCAATTTGGACAGAAATGGCCGATTTGGGTTTCAAGCAATGCCCCATAAAACATGGTTTTTAGACGCAACGGCCTACCATATAATCCTGAGAATCCCGCATTTGTATGCCTGCGCCTGCGCCCGCGCCAAATACATTAAGCCGAACAAAGCACTGCCCGGCAGTATGCGTGAGCACCTGCAGGGCTTGTGCTTTTAAAATTCACGCTCAATGGGGCGTGATAAGGCTATTGAATGCTGTAACTATATGGGCATATTCTTCCCACCAAAAATGAACGCATTTCGCATTGCCCCTTTTCACTTTTCGTCTGAGACGAACTTCTTTTTATTTGGCCTTAATGTTAGAGCCATTGAAGTGCTCATAAGTGTTACTCTAAATAAATGCAATATAGTGTTAATAATATTAACACTTGTTTTTCAGCGTAAAGTGGTTCAAATATGAAAAGAGTCGGAAGATTTGAAAAAATCCGTCATGTTCATCCAAGGTGAAAAGGTATGGTTGCCCATTTGTAGCTTGAAGTTCAATTGCTATGAAACACAAGGTCACAATGGGATAAAATCTCACATTTTATGTTGTTGTAAAAATAGTTGGGTCATTTGGAGCAATCCGTGACCGTGAAGAGCAGAGCATCATTTAATCCTTGTACAGAAGAACACTTTGCTTAGCTTTTTACAGCAATCCAAGCAGTTTTCAGTTTTGACCCCGTTATTATGAATTTTCCCCCCCTGGAATCTGCCCACACTTTCACGAGGGGCACCTCCTAATTTGTTCATACCTTCACAGAAGGCAAATCCACTGAAAAATGATGCTCTGCTCTCCACGGTCGCGAAATTGCTCCAAATGACCCACTAAATGGTGGTCAAAGTGGAATCTAAATACTTATCTCTAGTCGCTTGCCATGTTCAAAGGATTAATTGACTGCTTCTACATGGTTCTAAGACCAGTTAGTCCCTTGACGATGTTTATTCATCTGAGACAGTATTATAATGGAAACGTAGCTTTATTACATTTTCAAGCTTTTTCAAAACGATGCTGTAATATTACATTATTCCATAAATTTTTATTATTGACCCAACACATTGCAACAGAAACAATTTCGGTGTTAATATACTGTGGAAATATTCAAAAATAATATATTAAAAGTCTACCAAATCAACCATAGGTTTTGGGGGAACTTTAAATAAGGTGGAACGTTGTACAGGGGTAAAAGAATTGATTTAAATGAGGTACCATTTATTGGGATACTCCTAAGGTTTTAAAAAAATGTATAGTTTGCCCTATCTACGCATTATAGTTTTAGTACAATAGGCACATAACAGTTCAAGGTCATCCTGGGGTAAATTCATAGAATGGTCCGATTTTGATCGGACTGGTTGTAAACTGTTAATTTGTCCCACTAGATAAGTAATGTAATAGATTCTTTGTTTGAACTTTCTATATAAGGAATTACAGAGCAATGACTTGTGACCTCCCATAGACCCTGTAGTCCCCAGTCACATTTTGCGTTCCAATTATGCAACGAATCTTATGATGGCGCAACCAGTATATTTTCGGGTTCTGTACCATTAGACAACACCATTTTTATAACGAACGGGTATATCTGAAAATCTACCCCCGTTGTGACCTTGAACATATTGTGACTCATAACTATTGAACTACAACCTGCAGATATGGCAAACTAGCTTTTTTTAATCACTGGAAATTTAACGAACACGTTGGCATACTTTTCGACGCGTTTTTGATACTTTCATATTTTGACCCCTGTATAACCTTGCCCCATTCAAAATATTTCCACTCTTGATATTAGTAACTTTTGATATGTTGTTTTTAAAGGTATTCTCAATCACAATTCTGTTGGAAATTGATTTTCAATTAGTGTTTGGTTAAGGCAGCATTCATTCCTATTTTGACTGGCCTATAGTGAATGACCCCTCCAAAGGCGTTAGATAAATCTTGCGTAAAGGTGCGTTATTTCGCTCTTGGAATACAAAACAGCCTCTTGTAACACTTGGTTGTGCTCATAGGACACCTCCTGTATGCAGATTGATGAATGTCTTTTGTAGTGAGGGTAATATTCCAGTCTTTCAGAAATTATCCGATTAAAAAACATTGCAACACAAGAGGCAGTCTGATACCATTTAACTGTTCCGTTTCACCAGCTTAAATCGTAGCACAACTTTTGACCGAGACCATGATTCCGGAAGAGAGGGTCAAGGGGGCGAATGTTATTTAGTAAACATTGTGACCATTATATGACTGGTGGATGGCACATGCTTACAATATCATACATATTCCTCTTCATCTGAAACTGGGGGAGGTTTCTTCTTTCCACTTGAGTAGGTTCCTACATACTTAAGTTGAAACTTGTATAAGTGTCTTCTGTGAATGCAAGTCAGGAAACAAAGATAGTTGAGGAAGTCTACCGTCTGGAAACTATTTAGAAGGATAGTATGTTGGTCAAAGACGCATTCGTAGATTCAGAATTTAAGTGTGCAATTAGCAAACTTGATTTCAAACCCCCGGAAATTAGAACGATATTGTTTTCCTATGAGCACCTGCCGTAGATTTTGGTGTTGACTTCTTTATTTTTTCAAGGAGGAAACAAACTTCACACTTTGCCGGAACATGATATGCACATGCTTATTTTCTTGGGACTAATTCGCTCTTTTACAGAAAATGTTTGTTCTAATTTATTTTTCTCTTTTCTTGGCTTGCGTATGGTTTGGTGGGAAATGTTCATTTCAGAATGATTTTTTAGCATCAAGTGTTCATGATGCTGAAGTCAAGTTACAAACGTGTCAAAGAGTACCCAACCTGAACAAGCTGGAGAGATTTCATCTGCACTATATTTAGAGAATAAAAGACAGGATTTCCTCTTTCGAACACCTATAGATGATATCTATCGCTCTTCTACCAACCCTGCTTGATAGCTCAGTTGGTTAGAGCGTCGTGCATGTAATACGAAGGTCGCCGGTTCGAATCCGACCAAGCGCACATGGTTTTTTTTTTTCAACACTATCGTGCGCTGGCAATCTCCAGGGAAGATTAATAAATATATACATCCTTGTCTACCTGGAGAACTAAGTAGTTTAAATTTCAGGATTTCCTCTTGTTGTCTTTTATTCTCATTCTTATTCAGTTTATCATTATTTGTTCTTAATTTGCGTGCAAATTGTTATTTCGGCCTGCACTAATTGCCGAATATTGTTTACAGACAAAGAGTGAAAGGCAGCCCCCCTGTAAACAAAACGTTCGAGTCCAAAGAGGGTAGAGCTTACGGTTGGGCCACACGGATCGCGCGGAAGAGAAGTAAATAATGTGATGCGGTTCTAAGTCATCGGTGCTTTCAAATGTAAACACTTCAAAGCGTAACGGAAAGTGCATGCATTTCAGTAATTGCGTCAATTAAAATTATGACTTTTATCATGCATTTGCAGCAAAATATTACTCTTCCGTATTATGGAGAACACAAAACAACTTACTGAATACGAAAGGTTGAGTTTATGACATTACGTTGCTCGTGAGTCATGAAAACAGTCATGAATATCGACATGCATGATCAGCTGTGTATGATGATGATGATGTGTGAATCTCAGACTCGGATGATAATCGTATGTAGGCCAAAATTATCGCGAGATGGCCAAGATTTAGCCCGAGGTTGCTCTGGCTTTTTCCGCTACGATAGCCCCTATTATATAACACATAAAATATTTCTGTCATTTGATTGGTGGATACTATATCATGTGACATAAAATATTTTAGACTAGTTCCCCAAAATTTCACAAGAGGGAAAAAGTTCCCATAAAAAAGCTACTATTTCCCCCATCACGGGGAAATAGTTCATTTTTATAGGAACTTTTTCCCTGCATTGGTATCTTGACTAGCCTTGAGTTGCGGTGGCAGCTGATCTCGATGAGACTTGGCAAGTTTTTCAAATGACAGAAATATTTTTATATGTTATATAAAACAAATATTGTCTGCTCTATATTCGTGAAATGGTGCAAAATACATCCCCTCGGTGACTGGAGACCGTGGGCCTACTATTTTCCCTCGACCTTCGGTCTCGGGAAAAATAGTAGGCTCACGGTCTCCAGTCACCTCGGTAGTTATTTTGCACCATTTCTCTCATGAGCAGTCAATATTTGTATACTATCTCCTCTCCAGGAGATAGGTACGGACGACGTCAACGCTACGTGAACGAGCTAGCCAAGATTTAGAGTTCGACACCAAGCTAAGGTGATTCAAAAGCTTTCAAAGTAATTAGCATGCATATAATCTTAGCCTAAGGTGAAGTGGCAACGGATAATAAACGTTGCACTCACACCTAGCCCGGTCCCTGGAACCAGGTCTGGAACAGTCATATTTCCTCACATGAGGGCTCACTTCATCAGGATTCACACATGCAGTGTGATGAAACAATGTTGTGGCTAATCGTTATTTCTTAAACTAAAATAATGATGACATTGTTCATATGAGTTCCAAATTTTGTTTTCTTGCATAAGATCACAATTTTAATATAATTATTTGGTCAAATTTTCTGAACATCCTACCCGGCAGCGGCGGATTTAAGGAAAAGGGCCTTGTCAGCAGTTTAAGGTGGGGCCCTGCGATGCAATGTCGCGCTTAATCAGAAGTGAAGAATTTTTTATTCTGATGGTCATGGTCACGCTTCTATCGCCTATCGAAAACGCTATATGAAATGTAGTTGTGTTTTTATAGGCCTGCCTCAAGGAAACGAGGACAAATTGTTAAATGGAGCATTTACAAACACTTGTAAGGAGGTGATGAAAAAAAAATCAGAATTTTCAGGGCCCCCTCTTGGATCTAAAAAAAAATCGGATCCCCCTTTTTTTTTATAAATCCATGAAAAATATATGTCACCCCCACAGAAAATCATATAGACCCAATTTTCACGAGCAAAAATGGATTTTTCCATGACCGTGGCCCCACCTTTGAAGGGTCAAACATTTTCACCCCCCCCCCCCCATGCGTTTACAAGTGTGAAGGATTCCTAATTAATAACAAGGTGGGTCCTTTAGCGTTGCGAAGCGACGCAATGTCGCACTTTAGTGCAACTGGGAGGTGTCTGAGGGGATGTGTTCCACTGAGAGGTAAAGAAATTTTTAAAATCTGGTCTTAAAGTAGTGCGATAGTGCATAGATTTGATCCTGCCATCGCCTATCGCAAACGCTATATGAAATGTAGTTTTGTACTGCAGAGGAAAGCAGTACAAATTGTTAGGGAGCGTTTGCAAGCACTTGTTTGGATCTCAATAAATCAGAGCCCCCTTTTTATCCGTGGAAAATACTGATGTCAACCCCACAGAGAATCATAAAGACTCAATTTTAAGGAGCAAAATTTGAGCAATTTTTTTCATGGCTGTGGCCCCACCTTTGAAGGGTCACAAATTTTCAGGGCCCCCTGGTTACAAGTGTTTGTGAACGGTTCCTTTTTGATAACAGGGAGACCTGAGGCAAAAGGATTTGACTTCGCGAAAACATTATCAACCCCCTGGGCTCATCGCATTTTCGTAGGAAAAAAGGTGTGTCCTAAATGGGCATGTTGATGTTGTGAAAAGACACTGGGCCCTATAAATCTTGGGGAGAAACACTGTGGCGGTGATTTTGTTCTTTTTTCCTTTTTGTTTTTAATTTTATATATTTGGTGGGGAGGGGGCCCCGGAGAGCAATATTTTAGGGGGCCCTGTCAGCAGCTGCTGACACTGCTGACTCTTAAATCCGCCACTGCTACCCGGGCACTCGCATGTAGACCGTCAGCCCAGAAGGTTTTGGTTAGGACGAACGGAGATTACCAATAAGATATACGGAGAAAGTCAGTAGAAAAATTATACTTTGAAAAATGAAAAGTCTGACGGAGACCCGTTGTTGCGTGTAGGGGGCCCCCCCCCCCCCCCCCCCCCTCCCCCCCAGGAGAGGGGTAAAGTGTCTATGGGGGTCAAATATTGAACTGCTCTAAATCTATGAAATATCGCCAAATTATTCCTTAGGTTACAGGAATAGTAAAACAAAGTCAATTTGGGTCACCATTTGTGTGGTGCCTCCTTTCAAGATATTTGGAAAATAGCTAAAGTTCATTGTTTATCAAGAAAGGTCAACAATTGTAATACCAAGATTTCTTTGTAAAAATATTAAAAAACAATTTTAATGATATGATTCAAAAAATGATTTGTATTTTGTATAGGGTTGGTTCCCTTTCATAGGGAGGGGTATTATGTCCCCGTCCCCATAGAGTCCTTCAGGGAATTTTGTACCCCTTCCATTATAACAACAAGGAGATGCCGAAAGTGCAAAAGCATTTCATATTTTGGATTCAGTATCATTAAACATTTAACAAAAATAATTTTAAAAACAAATCTGGGTATTGCAACGGATGACCTTTCTTGAATAAATAAATGACCTTTAGCCTATTTTCCCAAATATCTTGGAAAGGAAGCACCACACGCGTGTGACCCAATTGACTTTTTTACTCCTGGTAACCTAAGGAATAATTTGAGCTATATTTCATTAGATTTAGAGCAGTTCAAATATTTGACCCCCATAGAAACTTTACCCCTCTCCTGGGGCTACACGCAACAACGGGTCTCCGGCAGACTTTCATATTTTCAAAAGTTATATTTTTCTCTGAATTTTCCCGTATTCAGCTATTGGTATCTCGTTCGTCTAACCAAAACCTTCTGGGCTGATGCTCTAATGCTCATGTCATGACCTTGCATCGCGATACTAGGGCTTCGTGAGACAGACTTTGTTTGAGAGTTACAATTGCATCTGAACAATTTTAATAACCCCAGTAACTAATCAAGGCTAATTGAACATTCATATGTGCACACTTGAAGCTAGGTGATCGACACCACTCGAATTTTCTTAATCTTATTAACGTTTCAGTTTGGTTTAAAGCAGATGATTTCATAAAAAAAATGTTCTATGGAATTTTAACTTGGTCGACCCAACAGCCACTATTTTGTTCATATCATCTGAAAACATTTTGGGTCGAGTTTGCTTATATATAAAAATATTTTTTGTGTTTTTATTTTCTGAAATTTGACTTAGTTTAATTTTTATCTTTTTTGTATTAACGTTAAATAATTATCACATCTTCAAGCAACCTTAACCTGATTTAAATTGTTCTATTTCTTGTGATTTCACATTTTGGTTTCGTCACTATTTTATACACCTTTGAAAAGCAAAAACGTGTCTCTGAAAAACGGACACATTGCTTTTTAAATTGGCATTGTTTTGTTTGTTTTAATTGTTTTTGTGTATTTTTCCTTGGGTTCTGCACTTTAGTTTTAGGAAAAAATAACAATTTTGGCAAGCGGACAAACAAGTAACCTAAAAATTGTTTGGTTAAGGGCCTATTGCATTGCCTTTTCCCAAAACAAAACAGAACATATTTCCCATTAATTAGGTTTTTGTTTTTATTTCTTATACTTTTTTAAGCCTGAGCGTTGTTGTGTGTGCATCTGCAGTATCAGTTTTGTTTACGTTGTTTTAGTTACTTTTTTCCAACAGCTGATCGATCGTTGTTCAGAGGAGGGTTTGAACACTCACAAAAAATACATTGTAATCACCGATCTCAAACAATGGATTGGCTACACAACAGTAATTGTATATTAGATGAATGGAGCAACGGGCGGGCATCTTGGTCTACCGAACACAATACCATTCCAGAGACACCTGTTTAACAGAAGTTGTATCCCGGGTGCACGTTTTAGAGACATGCCATCCACTGATCTCTACACACTGGATAGGCTGTCTCCACGCGATTGAATAGCGAGCCGGTGAAGAAACCGGAAGTTGCACAGCGTCCCTTTTGCTCTACCCAAAACATCATCGGTGCAACGGGTTCTATGGGTGAGTATACATGTATTTGACCCTTGTTATAACGTACTTTCCTGGTCAATATCTGAAATATATCAAGTTTCCAATTTGTATGAAGTATGTGCCCGTTTGCCTGAAATTAACCGTGAGTAGAAGTAAACGAATGCCCACTTTATGGACCAATTGCGCACCGATAGCTAATGATACTGGTGGGTAACTAGTGCTTATGTAGTCCTTATATACACTGGATATGTATGCACTAATTTGATTATGTAATAGCCCTCTCGACCCCCTACCCCTAGTGCATGAGCACCAACAAGCACCCCCCTATCAAATAACCCTCATATGGGGAATATCGTAAATTAGTATTTAAATTCCATGAGTCTTTCGCTGGATACATGTTAGAAAGGGATCGCAATTAGGCCTAAGGGATAGATGTGATTTTACATTGTATCACAAAACTGTCACTAGGCTAGCTTATAAATCCAAGGTCAAGGACCATTCAGGGGTTCTGAACTTGACCCGAAAAGGTAACAAGACCAATTTTCAGTGACAATAAACCCACGCACACGGCGCACCGTCTAACGGAGCAAGGTTTTTGGTGAAATTCTACTAGTTTTCATTTTTTTTTAAATAGGGACAATTTGCAGTAAACTTTATACCCCTTGGGGGACCTTTTCAATACGGACTAAAATACCGTCTTTAAATACAATGACGAATTTTATTAACCCTTCATCAAAAGTGTCTTGTTTTAGAATAATTAAAAATTAGTCATGTTCAAAACAGGTTGTTTTATCATGCATCTACGTGTATTGTCCTCTATATAGCATGGTAAGTCACAGTATGCGCTGCTGGACATGGCGATCCTTACCCATATTTTGTTATAACTAGACCATTGCCCAATATAGTTATTTTCAAAACTATATTTGTTACATAGGGTACCCTGTAATTTGACCCTGTGTAATAATGAAAGATTGATACTATCATCAATGACATAATTGAATAACTTTTTGATTGTCAAATGTTAATTCCTTGACTAATTAAAGACGAAGCTTTATTTAAACTCACCAAATGACTGGAATTAGTTTGTCAAGCACCCAAAAAAATAACGAATTTAAGTACATATTGGTCACTTGATTAATTCGTCTTTTGCACGAATTTTGTAATTAACCAAAGTCCTTAAATTTTTTTAAGTTGTAGAATATTTGCAATTATGAATGAAATTAAGATCCAAAAATCTTTAAAAAAACATTCTTGTAAATTAAAACCACTTTTTTTTGCACCATTTTGTGGATTTTCTAAAAAAATGTGCCCTGACTATATTTAAGAGTCAATAAGACACTTTTTTTGACAAATATAGCTAGTGTAGACGAATAACAAAAAAAAATACACTTTTGCTATACTGCAGAAAAAATACACACTCTCGGGGTTTATTTGTAAATTTAACCAATTGTTGTAAATTTTATACCCATAGTCGCTCTTTTGGAACGAAACGAGCATGGTCCCCGACCAAAATTCAAGAACCCCCCCCCTGAAAAGAAATTATATTTCCAAATATCTTAAGTAATGCCACCAATCTCTTACAGCCGTAAAAAAAGAGAACGGGATGCTTTACTTCTCCCCCCCCCCCCCGGTGGTACACACATCCACTGGCCACTTTAGGAGCTACCAAGTCAATTGCTGGGGGGTAGTTAAATAGTAAAGCGGGAAAAAAGGAAGGAGAATTAATATTAATTATATCTTGTGAATACGAGTAGTCAAAGCACTTATGCCATCATGAATTAGTGTTGTCTGTGAGCTGAAAACCGAAATATGAATTTCAAAGAATTTTTAAAACATTTGAATCATATTTTGTTCGAACACATACCCACCCATACTCGAAATCAAACAATATTGACAAATCTTGACATACACGCAATTAATCGCCATAATTCAGTCCCTTTCTGTAGTTCCTATTCCTTTGTACTGTGCAAGATCGGGGGGGTTCTTGGGTAAAGCAAAAGGGCCGCCGTGCAATTTACGGTTTCCTCACGTTCGAGCGGCGATAGCCAATCCAGGGTGTAGAGCTCAGTGATGGCCATCAATATCAGCCCTGGAGCTAGCACACATTGTAAAAACAAAAAAAAAAAAAAACACATTCAAGACAAAAGGGGTGAGTGATTAAATCGGTGACACTGACTGGAACCCCTTGACACGTGATTCTTAAGTGCCGCATGTGGGGCATTAAGGAGAGGGGAGCAAAAAACAAAGTTGTACAGGGGTTCAAAAATTTGTAAATGAAGTTGATCCAAATCGTGTTGAAAAGCACACAATGTTATGTGTCTAACATCAGGCATTCAGGAAAAGGTATAGTTTGTAATATGTTACAGCCTAGTTTCAGAGTTGTGTATAGGCTAAAAACAGCAAAAAATCAATAATAAGGGGTCAATTTCAGTTGACAAGGGGTCAAATTTTAAGTTGCTCCGGATTTGGATAAAAAAATGAGTGCCAAATGTTGGCTTGGAGTCATATGATTAAAATAAGGATGGTCTGATTGGGATTGACTGGGTAGACCAAACTAGTGTAAAAGAACTTAGTTAGTGCTTTCACAAATGTGTGCGCTTTGATATTTGTCAGTGGAATCGCTTCGGGAAAGCGGGTGATGCACACATTATAGTCAACAATATGTTCCCTGACTTTGTTTTTGGCAACGGGCTACACAATCAATTATAATTCTACTGAATGGCTCCTCAAATGCTTGGAATTGTTTCGGTGGAGCTGGTGGGATTTTCTGATTTGGTTTGCCTACTAACGACAGTATGACCTGATTTGTAATATTCAGTTACATCTTTCATGAGTGTGGGTACCAAAAACGATTTAAGATTCTATCATGAGCCTTACTAATCCCAAGTGTCAACCAGTGGGGTTCATGTGCAAGAATGATACTATTTCTGATTAAATTTGAGGTAAACTATTTGATGTACAACTCTTCAGTCATCTTCAGCCGAAACATCTGGAGGTCTATACTTTCTCATCAAAATGCCACTTTCTTCGAAAAAGCACCAGGAACTTTTTGGAGCTTCCGTTTGGGCAATGACCTTTCAATAAAGTCAGTGAGTTTTGGATCTTTCCGCTGCTCCTCGATCAACTTGTTTTTTGTGATTGGGTCAGAATCAATCTCTAATTCACCTCATACTGAACTGTATCAAGATTGAGAGAAAAACGTATCATCCAAATCTAGAAAGATTCATTCTTTTCTTTTTGTTTCTTTGGTGGTTGTTTTGTCTGTGGTTGCAACCACATCTGTATCTCTTCTTGTGAGATTTGTTTCCTCATTAGCCCTTGTAACGGCACAAGCAGGAAAAAAGAATATTTTCCTCTTCATTTTCCTCGTTGACACAAGGCCTGAGGGACACAATGGATCTGGTATTACTTAACTCCCCCGGCTAAAATCATTTCCCAGTAGCATGGGCACACCGGCGATGCATTGGCCAAATTTAGCCTACCCCCTCCAGTGATGTGCCTGAAACTAGGTTGATCAAGTTTTATTTGGGGAGTGGCACTTTTTGAAAACTCCATCCCAACCCCTTGAATCAGACATCAGTCTGTGTGGATGATTTTTTCTGAAGGGTGTGCATACTTCCAGAATTAAAGTTGTGCACAACCTGGTCAAGCATAATGGTAAATGTTGGGGGTTAGTTCTCATCGGTGATGGACCTTTGTTCCGGATATGACAAAAGGTTTGAATTCTTCACTCACTTCTCCCACTTGTTTTGACTGTTTGTTTTGGCCTTTATTTTGTAGTCTTTCTGGTACTATGCATGCATAAGGTTTCCCATGTAATTTCAACACTGTGAATGAAACAGATGCTACTTTTTTTGCAATAAGTTCAAGTTGGCAACGAATGGTCAGACTTAGAGGCCCTCCTGAACTCGATTCAGATTTTTCAGTGTTTTAGAGTACTAGTATTGATTGTGGTTTTTCCACACTGTACGTAGGTGAAGGGGATGGCTTATTCTGCCGCGGGTTTTTCTGTGGAATGGAAATTGACTTGCCGAGGAATAGATTCAAATTTATGCGTGATGGCATAATAATCGGCGAGTGTTGCTGCTTTCTCTACGTTCAATTTTACTAGTCTCATCAAGGTGAGCCTTGATATCAGCATGTACACATTGTTTGAATTCCTCTATCAAAATCAATTGTTCAAAACCGTAAATCTTGCTTCACCTCCTTAGCAGTCAACCAACGCTCAAAGCAGCTGTCTTTAGTGAGTGCAAATTCCACATGGTCTGGTTGGTTTGTCTTTTTGGTACCCCTGAATTTCTGTATATAAGCCTTAGGTTACTAGCTCATAGGCTTTCAGTATGGGCCTGTTTTCAATGATCATAATCAGCACTTGCCATGGCCATGGGCAGAGTATGCCTCACATGCTTTGCCTACGAGGACACTCTGTGTAACAAGTACAACTTGGTTTTGGCCATTTGAATTTTGTGGCAATTGTCTCGAAGTGCATGAAATATTTATCCACTTCACTGTCCTGAAATTGGGAACAAGCCTAATGTGAAGGGTTACATCAAAACCAGAATCAGTAGAAGATTCACTCTTGCATGTGTTGCAACTCTAATTTCTTAGTTTCAATTTGCATTTCAATTCTTTCGTCTAACCTCGTTGTTATCTGTTGTGTTTCAATTTCTATTTGCACTTTTTCTGCGATTTAAGTTTCTCTAACACTCTAACTCTTATATGCTTGTATCTTCATTTGTTCTACTTTCCAATGCTAACATTTCCTCGTCTTCCATCGGAAGGAACTGTCTCCGTAAAAGAATTGACCACAAATTAATCGGTCTACCAATGTTTGGATTATTCAGGTTCTAATACTTTGCTTTCTCAGTAGATGTACCACCTGCCTAATAATTAAGTTTGAAATTGCAAAAATCTATTTGTCCTCAATTGGTCAAAACAAATCCCAGTCAGGCTTCTTCACAAAATTCTGGAGCTATTAACTCCATTGTGATTTCGATACTGTATGGTTAATGTAATTTGCCAAAAGAATGTTAAACAAAAAAATTTGGACAAGAACAGAATTTTCAAAAACCAATTTGCTGCTACAATAATTTCTATGAATTTCGTTCCCGGACGAGCCCCCAATTTCTGTTACGAGACGTACTCAAGGTCAGAAAAGTAATACACTCCCGTGGTTCAAAAACAAATTCACAATGCGATTTGGGTAAGGAAGAAGATTGACTTGACCCAAGTGTAAATTCATGTTATTTAGTAATGATTTTAATACATAAATTAAATCACGCAATATACACAACAAAATGCACAAAAATTATTATCTATACTTCTTACCTAGTTAAAAATCAAATTAAACACACAACCTCATAAAATCATACAACAGTTTTGGGTGCGCACCAGTTCTTGTAGAATCAGGTCCAAATAAATCTTGGCGACACCACTTCTGATTGGTACAGTTCAACCTAGTTTCGCGAAATCGCAAAGGTCCTTTTGGTCTAGCCGGCCGAAATATAAACTCGTAGACTTGGAGAAACACTGGAAGTAAACTGCAGATTGATGGTATAACATATGTACATACAGGTACTCAGTGCATTAAGGGAATGTCAATGGTACAGAAGAAATGTCCTGCTTGAATTTTTAATGTTACCTTTGTTTTCCAAAGGCACCAAAATTTGCGACGATTCTGACAACTTTTTCGGCATTTCGAATAACAGTATTTTATAACAAATGTTATGAAGGTTCTCCACCTTCTGTTTGAAAGGTCTACACTCGATGAAAACTCTTGTCAACTGGCACAGAAGAATAACTGGCACACAATTCGTCCTTAGCCAAAATTCCCATGATTGCACACAAACATGCGAAGACACGCAAACGTTTCGTCAATCTTTTCAGTTCGATAAAATGTTAAAGGAAGTCCACAATATTCCACATCCTGCCCGCTCGGAAGTGTTTTAACATAGCAATTACACAAAGTCCATTGTTCATCAACAGGTGGGCAATCTTGCTTCCTCTAGGTTAAAAAGAAACCTATTCAATTCTTAGAATGAAGATTGATTTAAGACCACTATTGTCCTCTATAACGGCGGACCGTTTCTGACATGTTCTTCAGAGTTCACACACTCGTCCATTTAGAACTAGGTAAATCAGAGAAGTCATGCTTATTGCACACCACATTGCAAGTTTATATGTTCCAGTTTCCTCAATCATAATTTATATGATTCAATTTAAACCTGATTTACTTAATATAATACAGAAATAATATAATATTCAGGAGTCTGTCACATGAGTGAAGTAAAGAGAAAGAATATTCGCCGACCTTTTGATTTTGTTGTGCGTTTCTGAAAAGAAAAGTCTTCGCAAAATTCTAAGAACTCGCCACAAGACTCTTCATTAGAAACAGATCTTCGACTCCATCCACACTAAGGAATCAGAAGTACTTCGGGTTTTACAAGACACAAGCTCATGAACCAACTTCTCTCTTCTTGATATGCAAGGAAAGGAATCCGAATCTGACTAATCTGATTTTAAAAGCATTTTCTATCTCACTTTTATGTAGATCAATAAAAATGTGAATTTGATGGAAGTCCACTGTCCATGCACTCGATCTCCACTACGCGTTTGAAACTTGTTTCACCAAATTTTGCGTTTTTCCTATAGTAGGTGGCCCTGAATCTGTATACTTTGCAAAAGCATTTCATGTGCAAGTAGAAAAGTTCAAGATATTTCCTTGATGTCATGAATTCGTTGATCTTCCGATGACGTCATAGAAACCTTAACGTTTGAGAGATACGATCCGCAAATCCTGATGCATCATTTTTTTTGTGAGACATATTGTGGGTTGGTTGAAAAAATTACTTGCTGGAATTTGCACTTACAGACGTTTTACTTCTTCTGCTTCTTGTGAAGTACCCGGATCTGCACAAACAGTGTAACTAGTATTAAAAAGAACTACTGTTAAACTTTGTCGTCACGATGCCATTGGTAACACACACTCAAGGGGGGGGGGGAGGGGGAGGGGTACATACCTTGGACCTCATGATTCCAAATTTCACTTTCCTCTACATTTATACCACAAGGGGCTTTGAGTTCTTCGTTTGGTATCAAGAAAGTCAGCTTATGCTACTAGGGTCCACTCTCAGTGTAGTTGCACCGCAAGTTACCCCCCCTACAGGTGGGGAGTAAACAAAAGTAAACCAAATTCAAGGAAGATATTTTCTGGGCTATTCAAATTTTTCTTCCTGTAGTATATCCACTGTTTTGTTAGCTTCTATAGAAAATTTACGGCTTTAAAATAGATTCACGCGTTCAAAAAGTTACAGTTGCGGAAGTGAAAGTATCCGTTGTGAAAGACCATGAAAGGACCGAACAAGTTTCATGCTAGTGTAACCCAAAGAGTATTCTTGGTTTGCGTCATCTTTGGATTTGAAGCATATCCTCCATTACAACGTTTGGATTTAAAGTTCAGGTAAAGACCGAGGAAAACCAGTGTGGTGAGGGGAGTGGAGGGTAAAGGGGAGGGATCCCCCCTCAAAATCCATGATCCTCCTTGGCTCCAATAGTATTAAGAAAACACTTATCTTGTGTGTTCTCTGTATATTTTTTCTGTAGAGCGCCAATATACAGCCCGTCTCAAAAAAAAAAAAATGGGACAATCAGAAACTGATTTTTTCCATATTATATCTCAACATAAGTCAGTCGTGTTCTATCATCACATTAAAGGAAAAAAGACCAGGCTTGCCCAGCAGTTTGTTTTCATCTCATTTGCTGCTTCAATCGAGAGATATCTCCAGTTTACTGCGGGGAACACAAAAATCGAGATTGAGCCACTTTCTAGTTGAGTGGAAACGGTGAAAGAATTGTTTAAACAAAAGTTATTCACATTTTTTAAACAGAATTAAATTCTTTAAAAGGGGATTTAAATCATAAAGAAACTCTAAAAGATATGAAAAACAGTACGGAATGGTGGAAGTTATGATCAGAAAGTTCTGGCCTTAAGATAAGTGAACAACATTAGACATAATGTTGTTTGTTAGAAGAAACATGAGAGGAAAGCAACCTGAGAGGAGAGTGAGTTTTTATGGTATCATTAAACCCAAATTCCTACCAACACCTTGATAACTTTGCTTCCTTAATTCAAAATTTTAATTGCTCAACAATTAATAAAGGCAAAAGATAGTGAAATGTTTTTAAACCCATTTTCTTTGGAGTAAGAGTGTTTATTTTGGTCGCAATTACATTCCTTCGGGCATGTGTTTTTGGGGACATTATTTCGAGCTACGCTCTGTTTGGTTTACCCGCTATGCTAGTATACTTATACATCATAAACTTTGTATCGCTGCATGCATAGTGCAAATAAATTGATTTGATTGATTTTGTAACAGAGATAACCAATTTGGTATAAATCAAAGCTTTCCATTCATGACGTGCAATAAATTTTTTATGTGTTTTGTGTATTGTTTATGTTGTTTAGAAAAGAAGATATTTATAATCGAATGATTATGTTGACTATTACTAATATTTTGTTCGATAAAACTAGGATGTTCCTTGTTTACTTTAATATGTGTTTTGTTTCTTTTGTCAAGTTGCCAATCTTTTGTGAGCTTCAGGACAGCAGCGCATAACTGCGCGAAAACAACTCTGCCCGTGCATAAAGTGGCCACAAAATCGATTTTGGTTATCGCACTAAATTGATATATCTCTGAGTGACCAAAAGCCAATAAGAGAACCAAACACTCATCTTATTTTGAAATTTCATATTTAACCAATTTTTCTGATGTATCATTGGTTTGGTCAGCTTGGTTCATGCAATTTTATATTATTATATTTTTAATTATTATTATTAGTGTTATTAGTATTATATCCATCTCCCCTCCGTGTCGCAAATAATAAACGCGTCCCTAAAGGTCCTCGGAAGTATCATTTTTTTAGTATGTCACCTACGCCCCTGAGGAGATTAGTTTAAATTGACCTTCTTAAAACTTAAACTAGTTATAGTAGTGGTACTGACGGCATTAACAGCACATTACTAAAACAGATGGTGCCATGAATAGTGAGTCACTGCCAATATTTTCAATTATCAATAAACAACTGGGTTGTGTACCTTCCCAATTAAAACTGCCAATTTGACCACTTTTTAAGCGGGTTGGTGACCAAAACATTGATTTCTCTAACTATAGCCTATTTATCCATTTTGCCAACCTTGAGTAAAACTTCGATTGAATCTGACAAGTTGTTTGTCCGGTATTGTAACCTTATCACCGAAAAATATTATCTCGTACTTCTCACCAATTTGGACTGTTAGGCCCAAGAGATATACTTTTATGGCAATCAACGTTGTGTACTGCCACCCCACCACATTTTATGGTATAATAAACTAATACATCGTTTTTTCTTGGAGTAAGCAGCCTTTGAACATCAACCAGCGAAATTCTTGGATCCAAAACTTTATGATTATGTATTAGAGGCCTTGCCAATGATTGGATGAGAAGCTACATGGCAGGCAGACATCAACCGAGTGATCTACAAAACAACACTATCTCGGACCCTAGTCAGCATCACATGCGGGGAGTTCCGCAGGGCTATAACTGGTCCACTCTATTCCTACTTTACATAAATGAGTACCCTTGTTCCAAAATCCCCCAGGTGTAGTTTATTTGCAGATACAATGAAATGTATATTATTTCCCAACTCAGATCCGCTTAACTTGATGGAAATAATAAAATTGAACTTAAACCCAATATCTAAGCTAAACAAACTACTATATGATTTTAAAAATAACATAGTGAGAAACCTAAAATTGAATTTAATATACAAATTGGACGATACTCCAATCCTCCAGGTTGACCCAACCAAATTCCTTGGCCTATCAGTGGGCCTAATATTCCTGGAATTCCAAACTCGATGCAGTACCAAAAACTATTTTCCAATAAATTGGTGTGATCCTTAAGGTGCGTCCTCTATTCTTTCTCACACATCTCTTAAGATCTTTACACTTTCTCATCTTCCATATTTGTCATACGGTGCAATGGTCTGAGCTGATCCTAACAACTCCAGTCTTGACTCTGTTCTTTCTTCTCAAAAACGCGCCATCCGTACTTGTACTAATTCTCTCTGCTGTTCCACATTGCTCTCTTTTCATCTCTTTTTCTACTCTTAAAGTGCGGCGACATCTACCACACTTCAAACTGTGCCTATTTATGTTTACCAGTATTTAATCACCACCAGCTTCTTCCACCGGATCTTATCTCCGAAGACTTTCTGCAACGTGGGAACCTTCCTTCTCACAACACTATGTACAACCCGCATGTGATGGTAATGAAAATGACCACTTCATTACACCTACCAAACACTTGTTCTTGCCATTAATCCCCCTAAATCTCAAGGCCCTCAGCTATGGAGCAATTGTCCTCCGAACTACAGCATTCCCCATCACTATCATCCTTTAAAAGCAAGTTTAAAAAAGGCTCTTGTCAAGCTGTACGATGGACACGAGGTTTTTCTTCTCCCTTTCACCATCTTCTCTTTGTATCTCCTTCTATCTTATCATTTCTGTTTTTAAAATGGCTTACTAGTAAGTCAGACATCGGTTTGTCATGTCCGTGATATCTTGTCTCGACTCACGACCCCCCCCCCCCCTGGTTTTTTTTTCGTATTTTAAGCAATATCTCTATAATTTTTTCAATTTTTTGACCCCCTTTTTGTAAAAGGGCAATTGCGACCTCACGCCTCGAGTTAGAGATGTCCTCGTCCCTTCACCATGTATGCATTCCAAAATACTGCTGGTATTGTTGTCGGTAATATTATCACATTATAGGAAAATGGTTGTTTAACCATAGTTCTACCTTTTATCTTTGTATACAACCAAATAGTTCATCTGTACTAGGTTATCTAATATTAAGGTTTTATCATCTGTTTATTTGTGTGTACCTGAATTTGTTGAAGAGGCAAATAAAGCTGAATCTATAGGCCATACAAGCACACATCCATGCCTCACGCCCGGCCGTACATGTGCAGTGGTGTGTTCATTGAAAATGTCAGGTGAACATTTACTTCCCTGTTTCTCCCACCCTTCCAGCTAAAATAAATCATCGTCATAAGACAAAACAGTGCGTATTATTAAATTTATAAACGGTCTCTACTTACCATAATAGAACCAGTAACCTTTGTGGAAAATACAGGTGAGTGACATACTGCGGTTCAGTTAGATGTAAACATCCAGAGCTCTGGTGGGACATCCTTCTCCACATTAGAAACGGTCGCTTCTATACATGTGGTTACAGCTAGTAAATTCCCTACCATGAACATCATAATCAAAATCCGTTGGCCTTCTGTGATTTGCACATAATTTTTGAACTCCCAGTGTACTGCTACACACACACATTAACGCCACGATAAGTGAAGGGCACACACAAAAGACCATAAGTGTCGTTGTTATCAAAAATAAGGACGCAGTACACCGTGATACAGTTGGAATTTTCTACAAACACATTGATTGCACATGAATTGCAACAGGAGGAAAATGCTTTTGAAAAATGTCTGGGACCCTTTGCCCTGTATACAAAGACTTATACAAACGCCCATCTATGTATTTCCTTTCGCACGCGTTTGCCGGGGTTGTCAAATATAAAGTCCCCACAGAAAGTTTGGCATATTTTTTGAACCAATATTCTGAATATTGATGAATATGTGCATAATTTTAGTATCACAACAAAGCTTGTTCTTGTAGGCTTAAAACATGACACCTCGATTCGACCATACCTTGGTTTGAAGACGAATGTTACTGCCCGTAGAAGGTCGAGGCAGGGCTCAAAAGAAAGTGTGCCAAATCTGGACTGATAAGCGCATTAGCCTGTTGATTTCCGTCATACACTCATGACATGAACAGAAAAAGACAGCAAGGGATAATACAGCATGAGTTAATTAAAATTACCCCTAATAGCGAGTTGATCCTCCCGTCTGCTCTTACGACAGCCTGACATCTCCTTCTAATGCTGCTCACAAAGTCTCCTCACTCTGTCCTGGGGTATGGGACGTCCATTCCTGATCAGTATTAGACCAGGCTGTGCCAAAAGTTGTTGCACTGGTCACCCTTTTGCGGACCGTCGCGAGCTGTGAGATTAACTCCGTTTCCCACCTACGATTGTCGTCCCCTTTTGTCGTCCCGTCCTGTAATATTATCTGCGCCCCCACTCTATGCCTTTCTGGATGGCCCAGTCCTCTGAATCTTGTACTTTCCCCCTCTATTTTCTTTCGCCCCACTCTTTTCTCCTGGTTTCCCGTTGACGTTTATCTGCTCCCACCTCACCCCGTTTAATGTTCACGATTTCTGAGCCGTGAGGTGATCCAGCCCGGGCGAATCTCGCCTTACCCCCGCTTTTCTTTTGTTTACGTCCTTTTCCTCCGCCGTATTTCTCCTTGTGTTCTGTGTGCCTTGTTTTCTTGTATTGGTGCTTAGGTTCTTATTGTTCAAACTGCACGGGGACGTAACTGATCCCATAAAATTTCGATGGGATTCAGATCTGGGCTAACTGCTGGGGGCACTGATTCGCTATACTCATGATTTTGAGGAAAGTCATTCAATTATCCTGTGCTCGTTTTTTGTGGACGAGCATTACATCGTGCAATGCAGATTCAGGTCCAAAGTTCTGCAGATATGGTAGTGCACTGGCTCCAAGAATCTCATCACGATACCGAGCAGAATTTAATGTTCCTTCAACCAAAACCAGTCTCGTCTTTCAGTCATGGAATGCCGGCCAAACCATGGACAGGTCCTCCGTGGTATGCTGACACTCTGTTAAGCAGCAATCTGACAATCGTCTCCTCGTAGCTGCAGATCTGACTCTGCAGTCAACCTTTTTCAAAACAGAATCTTGCTTCATCGCTGAACATGATGTTTCTCCACTGTTCAAGTTCCCTGGCGATTGTTGGTCTACACCGCGAAACGAGCATGCTGTGAAGGTAAGTCATTTGAGGCTTCCGGGCAGGTATTATGCCTTCAATTGAGCGGCGTGAAGTCTGTCTCTTATTTGCTTGTTGAGAAAAGATCTCTGCCATGCGTTGTCGATGATATATCTCCGTCTCTGAAACTCGGTGCTGTGTGATCTTCTGTTTCGCAGAGCACACAGGGTTGAACCTATCCTCTTGTGGAGGGTCTTTTGGACGCCCGCTTCTTGGTCTGTCTTTCACGTCACCTGTGTCCCGAAATTGGCATTCAAGTTGAATAATACCCTGAGAAATGCCAAAGTTTTGGGGAACCTCTGTTTGAGATTTACCAGCTTCAAGCGGTCCAATTGCCCTAGCTGGTTAGCCACCTCAGAATAACCTATCCATGATGTGATGTACAGGGATGGATACCAAAAATCAAAATGACCACTTTGAAGAAGAGTCATGAACACCCAAGAATCATTGTGCATCATCCCATGATCAGACACCTGTTCAAATAAGTTTCATTAAATACAATTCAAAAGGCATAATGATACCCCTACACTCTGCAATCAATAATCGTAACCAAGGCGAGATCAGAGCAATAAGCTAAGGGACTGAGGTGAGGAGCCCAGATTGAACATTTGTTTTGACCCTGTCAACTTCCAAGGCTAGTACACTTCGCTCCAAACCCAGGTATGGTTCCAAATGATTATGGTGGTGTCATGTTTTAAGCCTTAAAGAACCGGCTTTGTAGGGAATACTAAATAATGCAATTTTTCTAAATATAAATTCAGAAATATATGGTTAAAAAAATATTCCAAACTTTCTAATTTTGGGTAACACCACAAGTACAACTAAAGAGAAAGTTTTTAATGCGATCATGTGAATTTCACAAAACAATTGATAAAAGCTGACATGTTTAGCGCTGTTAAGTTTCATTTAAACTGAGTTCTTGTAAAGATAAATTATTTTGTTAACATTAAGTGGTATAACGGGGGTAGCACGGTACTGCATTTTAGCGCTTAAATTTGTATTTAGCGTTCAATACATCGATGGACGCCCGTAGATTTCAATGAATTTGTTTATCTACGAGCTACTATAAAATTAGGGGGTGGTGAACAGAATTGCAAAAAAAAAACATGCATTTGCTCAACAACGTGTAGAACAGAAACAAATTCATGAGAATAACATTATCAAGCTTGTACAAATGTTAGTGTTGCCAGTGCTACTATATGGATCTGAAACTTGGAAGATGATAAAGGGTTGGACGAGAGAACGAGAAAGTCAATGTATTTGTCAATACAAAATGTTCAAAGAAAGTAATGAAAACAAAACCGCAATTGATCATGGTAGCATGAACTTGTAAGGAGCTAGGATTGGAACGGAATCAATCTGAAAGCACTATTAATATTGAAAACGAGACGGAAGATTATTGGACATACCTGATCGAGGATCCCACAGGCATCTGCCCAACAACAGCCCTGACCTGGCCACCAGAGAGGAAAGAAAACGTGGAAACTAAAAAACAAAACACGGCGATGCACTGGTGAGAAGGAAAGAACTCCTGAGTGTATGGAAGTCATGGGCAGAAGTCCCAGAACAGCATGATTAGGAGAGGAGGGGGGACATTCGGTGGAGGTGCCTTATGTGGAGGCTGTGGCGGATAAGTAAACGGGTAGCATTGTGTATTGTGAACCTGATCTTTTGAAAATCATTACTATTAAGAATGCCTGTTACATTCTTTGGACGAACAAATAATCATGCGATGGCCTCGTTTTCGAGGTTGGTATTTAGTATGAGTGCAAGAAAAAAACCCCTTAAGCACCAAATGGGCGTAAAATTATGTCAAAAAAATAAAATTACGATGGAGAGAGAGTTAAGAGAGAGTAAATAATACGGGGGTAATCTATTGTGAAGGTGACGCATAGGTAAGGACCCCATTTTCAGCAACAGTATCAAACCAATGACACCCTATATTTTAAACTTTGTCCACTGTAATCACCCCCTCACCTTTAAAATCCCAAGACCCCATCATTTTTAAAACAAAAATGGGGAAAAAAATCACATAAAGATTAGTATCATCTCGCATATTCCCCAACCGATTTCGCCTGCTTCGGCATCTTGCAATCATATCGTGCGCATCTCAACTCGTATCTCGCCTTCGACGCACCGCATTTGCCACACCGCTTCGACTTTGTTATAGACAAATTCCCATACATTCACTATGCGGTGAAAACAGGCCCAATCAGACTTCAAAAAGGGGTGTTAATAACGTTTGTTTGTGCAGTTTTTACATTCAGCCAGTGATTGCTATATTGATTATTTTTAATCCTGTTCGATGAATTATCATTTGATGGTTACAGATTAAATTGTTAAATCATTCAGAATAATTTTTCCGTAATTTGGTTAAGTTACTGATTAAGTTATTGAATGATACGTTCTGGTTAGGGGACACTTGACAAGCAAAAGTGGGGTCAAAGTTATCTTGGAGTCATCGAGATCAGTATCCCCCCCCCACAAAGTGTGTAATTTCTACATGAATTGTATTATTAGGTCTATGCGAGATTCCAAAGGCGAGGTCGAGAAGATGCCGCGAGGGTGAAGTGAGCATGGGCCGATTTGATACGAGGCGAGATTCGAAGGCGAGATACGGGGCAAGATGCGAGTAAGAGATGTTACCAAAAGAGCTCGTAGTAGGACACGTTTTGGGAAAAATTAGGAAAGTAGTCACAAAGTTTTGTCACCAAAATAACTATTTAGAGGAAAATGGCGGTTCTCTCAACCTAAAAGACCTCTGTCACCGAATGCCAATGGGTTTGAAAGTGCCGTCTTAACCCGTATCCATTTCATACGTGGGTTGCCCCCCCCCTGAAAGATTATGGCTAGGACTAAATTCATTAACGATGCAGAGAATGGAGAGAGTATGGAAAATAGTAGGATTACTAGTAACTTAAAAACAGCATACACAGTTAAACATGTGCATGAATAATAACGACGTTTTGACTGGCAGCTGGGGACTTTTACATGCAGAGGGCGGGTAAGTAAATGGTTAAGGTTTTGTAAAGTGTTGGCGGAGAGAAAGGGCGTATAGGGAAAGAGGGAAAAAGTTAAAACATACGTGTTGGATGAGAAAAAGGGTTTAAAACATATGGATAAAACCGTGACAGGGTAGGCCTGGTCAATGATGTGGTATAGTGAAAAAAGCTTGTGAAATATCATAATATGCATAAAAAACTCAATTTCGCCAAAAAATATTGATTGGCCTGTTTGGCAGCAGACTTGTTGTGAAATATACTTTTTTTGCAATTACAAGAAATTAAACATGGCGAGATTCGTATTCCATGGAAACGTTTCCACCCGGAGCCGTAATCGGGGCTTCGTAGAGAGCAACGGAATAAAGCGTTGAAACTAAGTTGGTGAAGAGTCAACTGAATCGAGTACCCGATTCGTCACTATTGTAGGGAACTATGACCCAAGGACCATATCTCATACCACACCTATTCCAATCCTCAATTATGACAATCACCATTTTGACCAAGGAGGACATAAGCTCCATGTGGTAAGATGCTCGCCAGGGTTACTACAATGATGTTACTTCAAGGATGTTCGACCCGGGCTTACATTAAGATGATGTTAGCTAACGAAAGGCTTAAGTGGAATGGAAAGCTCACAACATGTTTCGGTATGGAAGGGTGGTTTTCAATCAGAAGCTGATTTCCAAAGGTTTGATGAGTATTGCCAAAAGGAAGAGTATCTTGACCAAGCCTCACAACTTGTATCAAATAATAACAGATAGACAGAAAAACTACAAAGCTGATTTGGGTGTGCTTTGATGTGGGCTGGTCAAAGGTGTTCCCTGACCCATGAAACTCTCCTGTGAGTTATCCCATAAAACACTAGCATGATTTTCGAGTGGTTTTTCTTGGTTTTTTTCGCGTGAAATTCTTATTTGCGAACGCGTACGCTACCTACAACAAGTCACATTAAATAGCATGTGGTGGCATTATGACCCGATTTGATATGCATGCGTGTTATGACAAAATTTTTTAAATATGCATGCGTGCAATGACTTCCCCTCAAGTGAAAGCGCTTGAAAGTTTCACTTGTCCATGGTAGCAATACTACAAGGCCAGAACGTTCATTACCACAACCTCCCAGGTTATGTGGCTTTACGAATGGGGAAAAAATCAGATGATAAGCACTTACAGTCTCTACCTTAAAATGAAATCTTATTTTCATGGTGTAATAAAAACAAAAAACTATTAACGGGCAGCAGGTCTACAATGTTCGATTAAAACTACGGTGTTTAATAACCCCGATTTTGATCCTATATAAATAGATGCCATACATTAGAACTTAATGATTAATATCAGCATTGTAAATGAGAGTATGAATAAGGCGTAATTGGCTAACGTTCCATTGTAATAATGGCAATGATGTCAAAAGCTAACTATTATTGAGCTGTAACTCGTCGAAGTTTCACTCTAATACTACATTGATAACTTTTAACACCTCTCTCCCAATGCGGCTGCTCTGTTAGTCAACCCTGTGTTGTGGAAAGTTCGTAAACTCCAATATTTCTAGTTTTAATTTTTTAAAGTCATCCAAAAATATATCAGAAAGTTTTTAATATCAATTTTTGGGTTTTGATGGTGTACAAAAAGAATGCTCATGTGGTTATGACAGATAAGGCATGAGTGGAGTGCATTCGGGGATATACGCATCATGACCGCGAGTGCTCACAGTGGCCCTGCTTATCCATATATTTACTTATTAATGCGTCCAATCATTGCAATTATAATCCTCCGATATGGGCACTCACTCATGCCTGATCGTATAGATTAACTCTGACAGGTCAGTTGTTCTCCGCGCATGTTAAATCTGTAACTGTAAAAAAAAACACTGATTTTTTCACAAGATTTCTCTTTGACGCGTTTCAACCAATGCGACATCTAATTTAGGACTTATTTGGCCTGTGTTCAAACAATGGTGAGCTTGTAAACTAATAAAACTGCACTCTCTTTCTCTTTGGTGATCAGTGGTTAGAATGGTGAACAAGAGGTGCAAGCACTTACCCCTGAGGTAGTCCCCTTCTTGAGACTACAGCACTAGCTCTTCTCTTCTAACTAAACTGACCTCGGCTGTTTTTGAGCATTCTTTCCATTAGTAGAAGTTTTTATTGTCCATTGGCTCAAAAAAAAAGGGGACAAAATAGACCAAAATTTGCATTTTCATCTTTTTTTTTTAGAATGTTGACCGATTTTAGCCTACATTTGGGCCAAAATAATACAAAGGGGCATTTTCACACATATTTGGTCCTGTTCTGAATTAGTTGGAGAAAATTACCAGAATGACTTGAGATTATTTGCTCCCACTGATGGGAAGACTGGGGCCTCACTGATGGGAAGACTGGGGCCTTTTGCCCTCTGGATTGATAGCCTCGGTATGCAACTGGCACAAATATATCCTTCTGTGTAATCAGAAAAGAAGAGCCACAATAAGCCCCAATCAGGTCAGTCAGGGTGACTTGCCATTTGGTCTCATCCCACTTGGTCTAATGGCCATTTTGGCTAACTCCAATTGGTCTAATACCATTTAGTCTAATAACCATTTAGGCTAATAACCATTTAGTCTAATAGCCATGTAGTCTCATATTCATCTGGTCTAAATCTCATATCGTCTAATATCCATATCGTCTATAACCCATTTGGTCTAATGCCAATTAGTCTAATACCCATCTGGTCTAATATCTAATCTGTCTCATATCCATCTGGTCTAATACCCACAGGAGGTCTAATAGCCATAGTGGTCCAATTTCCAGTTGGTCTAATATCCATTTGATCTAATGTCAATCTTTTCCAAATGGGTATTAGACCAAACATATATTGAACCAGTGGACATTAGACCAATGATATTAGACCAAATGGATAAGCGACAAAATGAAATTATATTAGACCATTGGGTATTAGACTCATTTGGATATTAGAACAAAATGGATATTAACAAAATGGATATTAGACAAAAGGGATATTAAGACCAAATGGATATTAGACAAAATGGATATAACGTCAGTTTGGGTATTAGACCTTTGGCTATTAGAACAATTTGGGCATTAGACCACATGGATATTATAGCCATATGAATTTAGACAAGATGGATATTAGACCAAATGGGAATTAGACCAAATGGTGTTTGTGGTTGTTAGACCAAATGGTAGTAGACGAAATGGGCATTAGACTAGATGGGCATTAGACCAAATGACTATTAGACATTTTGGTTGATAGATAAATTGGATGTCAGACTTAATGGTTATTAGACAAATTGGTATTAGACAATATGGGTTTTAGACCAATTGAAGTTAGACCAAATGGGATTAGACCAAATGGCAAATTTTGAGAAAGGGGTACAACAATGTAAGTAATCAGTAAACTTCAGACGTCTTTCTTAGGGCCACAAGGTGGCCACGTTTACCCATTTATTTGTTCTTTCTAATGGCCATAATCCTGTCTTCTCTGTGCATTGTTGAAAGGGCAACATACAGCCTTCTCATTGTAAGTATAAACAGAGTAAGTTTTTATGTACTTCAAAATTATAAATCTGTATGAGGTATTGTACAATATATCATATATTCCTCACAAAAATAATTCTAACACACTGTATACATCAGAATACAAATCACATTAAGTGGAATGATATAGAACAATTATGTGGGATATTCAAATGCATTTAAACTAGAGTAAAAAAGGTTTGGCAAGAACTAAATCAACTTCTATGTACAGTTGCATCTTTGACTGCAGTTAGAACATGCTAGTGTCACAGGCATTATTTTGCTTTGTAATACAATTCTTAAAGTATAACACTAAAAGTGCTTAAATTTGCCTGACTTGCATAAAAAAACATGTATCATACAAAATGAGGTGAAATGGTGTTTATCAAAATATAAAAAACTGCAAATCCCTTATGTTGATTATCTGCACATAATTAAAATGCAAGTTTGCTAATAAATCATGGCTTAAATAGAGACAGGAGAAGCAATACACAATATGGAGATGAGTAATATCCCTGATCTCTATACAATGGAGTAACTATGCAACAGTAACAGTATATTAGATGGGTGAAGCATCCAGCAGACATTTTAGTATACCCAACACAATAGCATTCAAGAGACACCAGTTTGTATCTTGGGTGCCTGTTTTTAGGGAAATGCCATCCCAAACGTGCGCAACTTCATTGAGCTCACTGAATTGGTTGATTCTGTACTCTGTTATGCCGCTTATTATAGCCTTTCTTTGAGAACACATTTGTGTAAATGACTGGCTCTTAACCACCTGCTTGGGCTTTTTTTGGATTCTCAATATGGCCGTCAGTGGCTTCAGTGGCTATGGAGCATAGGTTACAGATCCATTGTATAGAGATCAGTGGTACTACGTAATGATTCCCTGATTTTGTCCTCTTATGTTAATAGCTGCACCAGGTTTTTCATGGTCTCCAGGTATGTGAACAACACCCCCACTCCACCTTCCACAAGAGCCAGAACATTGTATGATGAGCTGGCAAAAATGAAGTTCACACACATGCAAAATGTTCAGTATAGAGTGCTATCATTTTGTGAACATAAAACAAATGACACTCTTGATATTTGGGAATACCTTTTCTGTAATTTAAAATGAGGTACTTCTAACTTAAATTATACTTATGTCAACTTTACGGCAGCATCTCTTGATGTACTCTGACCTTGGTGACTAATGCCTACATAAAATTCCATATTCTAAAATCCACTTCATTTTAATACCAATGTTGCACATATAATTCATTATCTATTTTTATTTTTTTTTTGATTAAATTTCTAACAAGAAAGACAAAGAAATGGAATTAAAAAAAATGACTGATCACACAAAATCTAATATTTTAAAAAATACACAAGCATGGCGACTAAAATTTAACAAAAAATAACATTTTGGCCTATAAAACATTTGCATTGAATACATATGCTACCTAAAACAAATCAATACAAATTATGAAAGGCTTTGACATTCAAAATACAGCAGAAAATGGTTATCTACTTTAAAATTACTTAGCACACTTTGTAAGTATTAAAAGAACAAACATATCACAGACTATCCCAGCACAGAAAAAACATTATGCAATATATTCTATAAAATGCTATAATTATTGAGCACTTATCCAGTGGTTTCTTGAAAAAAATAGAATTATATTTAACAAATATAAATTAAAAACATCTGATCCAACATTGCGCTGTTTCAAATTCATGCCAGTGTATGAGGGCCATTATCCGATAAAGTGTTCAAAGTTTGGTCTCCAAAATGACCAAATATCAACATTAAGGAATTCCTGAAAATCATTGAAAATCGTAAACTTTAATATCCTTAGAACACGGAACAATGCATGGGTGATCTTAAACAATATCCGATTTTTTTTTAGTATAATAGCCTAACGTTAACACTAAAGTAATGTATCTGGGTAACGTATCTGGCCGGCCTTTTTCTTAGTCGTGTTGTTCTTGATGAAGTACATGCTTCACCGACTTAGTCTCTAAACCTTATCAGGTATTACCTTCATACTAAAGCATGGTGTGGTATTCGACTTTATATGTATCACAGCATTTTGCAAGAGCGCAGTGGGAGGGAGGTAACGTACCTGGCGCAGTATGAACATAACATGAGGGATTTCTTTCATTACTAGGGCTGGAAATTGTTACTTTGAAACCAGATTTTTATGCAAAACATGTATAATATAACATTGACATCTGCTTGATTTATCACATATTGGAACATTGTTCTTGTTTTTTATTTACAATTTTGTATCCATTTGAATTATGGTATCTGGCTGCAATATTGGCAACATGCTCTCAGAGAACTCTTGCTAAACTTTAATAATCCAATATTATCATATTTTGAACTTAATAATTAGAGCATCATAGAGGCTGATAAAAATACTAATTAATCTGTTGATAATCGCTCTATTTAACTAGTCCGGGACACATTTTAAAGAATGGATTTGGGCTGGCGACATGGCGATAAACAAGAATTATGCATCTTTAGCCTTATTGCTTGATACTTTCTCACCCGGTTACAACTTCTAGTTGGGATCGTTTTGAAAACATAACTCCTAAGTATAATTTATATTAATAAATATTTATTCTTAACGGGCAAAAACAAGCTTTAAACTGCATGACTTTGAGTGAATGGCCCATGATAAGCTAAGGGATTCAGCCTTCACAGTAGCTTCACACACCTTCACATGCTACACTTTCATAACATGTATTTCCTATGGCATGTATGACCCTTCTGTACCAGTCATATCCTATAACATGTTATACACTAGCACCAATTTTAAATAGCACATGATCATACCACATGGTTTTAATTTTTTGTAATGGTTAATATAATTTCATTTTCCATGAAACCACTGGCTATATGGTTAATAATGATTTTATAGCATATATTGTATTATATATTAGTCTTAGTGAAGCACCTTTAAAAAATGCAGAATTCACATCTAGTAGTGATGTCTAATTTTGTACCTTGTATGTCCCAAATCTATAATAATAAATCATAGCACATTTGAGAATTGATTTCATTGATTCAAAGTTAATAGAAAATGTTTTCTGTGATAGCCTTTTGAACCTAATAAAATTTCAAAAGACCATCATGATTTCACATGACAAGAGATAGTACATAAAAGCAGAAAGACAGAAATTGTAGCAAGCTATAAGTAATCACTATTCAAGTTAAGGGAATGTCAACTTTCTTTTTGAGTACACGAGGGGAGAACCTGACATTCGTTAGTAAGTATAAGGGTGGGCAGCAACCCAAATTTTTTCCAAAATGTATGACGTGTTTCTACTGAAGGACAAACAATTTGTTTTACTCTACAGCAGTGCATTGTCAGAGCAAATTGGGCCAAAATTAGTAGCTATTTGAGTTAAATACTGAAAATACAAATACGCACACAGGCCAACTATCACATGATCAATCAGAGCCTGATGAATCTGGTACTTCCTGATGCAATGTAGCCTTTGAGTGCTCATTTTTATTCCCAGTATTTGACTCAATATTTCCTTTTTAATGTCAAAAAATTCTTTCATACCACATGATTCCATTGTACCGGTTGGCTATAACTAGTGCATTACCCCTGTGTATGACCTTTGACATGTGTGTGTGACCGTTGACCTCAGATTTGTTCTTTGCTTAGGTCAACTGTCGGATCCTTTTAACCAAATTTGGTGGTCATAGATCATTTCTATGTAAATTGACCTCTAGATGACCTTGGTTAGACTGGCCTCCCCTACATTCATGCCAAATATCAGCCCCATATGTCAAACATAATGAAACGCATAGCCGGACAGACAAAACTCCTTTTTTTAGTAATATATATAGAAGATTCTTTTGAAGTTGGTCTTTTAAACCATTATAAAAGATTCGGTATTTACAAAAACATGTACTGGCTTTGCAAGAAGAAATCCCTCAAACATTACATATACATTAAAACTACTTTTTTTACTTTCAGAGTTGATTAAAGTATCTAAGATAGAGTTGTATATAAGCTAAATTCTACATACAGTGCATAATTACAACAAATCTGTATCTGAAAAATGATACATATTCAAATTTCTTTCTAAATGGATTCAATTGTCAACAATATGTAACACTACAAAATTCTGAAATCATTATTGAGTGCAACAAAGTCGTATCTGCATATTTTTCATTTTGCAGGAAATGCCATTTTGTGTTCAAATTTCTTTCTTTTTTTTGTTGTTTTTTAATTTCTTATTTCATTTATAAAAATGTTTCTATGTTGATTTGAGACTGGTACTATAGCTTACAATTTGTGTTTTTACATGATTTACAGAATCAAGCAGTGACTCAATTTTACCAAAAATATCAGTTACGACTTTGATGCACTCACATGACGTACTGTTTTTTTCAATTCAATTTTTTTTTTCATTTCAAATTGTTCTGCATTCAAAGAACAGACAATTACTGCACACTGCAATGTCAGTGGTACAGATTCACAGATATCTATTGAAATGGGGATTCTCAACCAGCAATCTGCAGGCCAAATCCGGTCTGCCAGCTGATGATGTTTGGCCCATAAGATTCATAAACGATAAGAGAAGAAGTGTATTTGACCTGCAGGAAGATATACATAGCCATGTAATTTATTCATGGTGGTAGCCACGCAGAGACCAACTAGAATTTCGCGGTTCTCTGCTTTCGCGCTCGCTATATTCAAAGAATATAAGCTGTGGGCCGCTCCATGACCTTTGACCTTGGCACATGACCTTTGACCTCATCAACATATGAGGGATCCCATGGTGCACCTATGACACAAGTTTAGTTCCAATTGAACTTCAACTTTTCAATTGAGGTCAATTTTTAAAAAACTTAACATTTTAGTGACACACACACATCAACACGCACAACGGATTGCTAAGTGATCCTCCAGGTATAGCTGGCGGCGCACAAAAAGTAGACAGACTAAAGACACTCGCCGGCCAGGATTCGGTGTTTTTTGCCACAAAGACAGATAGTGCACACACAACGGCTGCCTGCACCGTCGCAGAGTGGCTAAATGATTACACCGGCTCTCAGTGTGGATGGTTATTTCTCATGGCCAATTTTGTTTCTTTTTGGCATATATTTACAGGAATATAGTGGGTTGATGGGTACCACTTTGAATTTCATTATGATTTTCCTCAAAAATTATTTAAAAATTCTAAACAGAGAACAAACATGTATATAGCACCCTCAGTTTGTCCATATGGCAGCATAATAACTGCAGGGTAGATACGTGGTAGCTGCATGTCTACTCTAGTACTGTCTACACCATATCCACCTTCTCCCCACCAACTTCAGGCTAGGGTAGCCATTAGAATAGGTACTGTACAGTAAACATAACACCTGTATACCCAATAACTGTACTGTGGAAGCCCTGTCTTGCAGCTATATACTGAATCACAACCAGCCCAGCATGTACTGTGTAGTAGCTGCCACAGTAGACACGGTGAAGCTGCCATATTATTACAGGTACTGTGCATCTAGCTTTATAGATCTCTCTGTACAAATTACTAAAGTTATAAGATAAAGCACAGTATGATACTAGTGGGACAAAACAAATTATATGCTGGGGAAGGAATCACTCTGATTAAACTGATACAAAATATAACATCATAAATCTTATGATTTTTAAAGAAATGTATAAAAAAGTTACTTTATGCTACATATTGATTTGTCATATGTACATTTTTACATCGCAATAGTACTTTAACATTTTTGGCACTATTTTAGGTGGGAAATATCACAAATTGTCATTGTTGCAATGACGAACAACTATGGACCAGTTCTTGTCTGATCTTTCGGTGGTTGCACTTATCATCCGATTTAATGTCCAATTCATTGCTATTACTTGGTTAAGATAAAATCTGCAAAGGAACAATAAAGATAACAAATGTTAACCACTTGACTGCAGCTAGAGAATTTTCGTATAGACAGTGGTCAACGTGCTAAAACTATTTTGGTCACTCAATTTAAATTCCACTTCCAGTTCACGAGGTCAAAAGGTCACTTCTGGGGTCATAACCTATTAGGGCAGGGTTATACCAGGGTTCAAAACAAACATAAGGGGCAGAGTCAAATGTCAAACTTTCAATCTTTTGAAATGATCCTTGAAATGCAAGGTATTCTACACAGATGTCCATCAGCCTTTGTCACATTACAGATCACCAAGTATGTTGGTATGCGATTGAATTAAAAAATTGCCAAGGTCGAAATCTACAAGGCCAAATGCCATGGTGAAATGATAAATATATTCTGATTTAGAAGAGAAATATGCATTATAGTGCATGTGACTATGAGTGAATTTGTTAATCCTTGTATGTCTATAAATCTAATTACATTAGACTGCTCAGCTGCTAAACTTTTCTTATACCTCTGTGTGTATGCTATAAACCTTATTACTGTAAAACAAGTAAATTTCGCTAGCAATTTAATTTGGCTAATTTCGCTAAGACCTCCAAATCGCTAAATTAAATTGCCGCCAATAAAGATGAATTACTATAGTCTAACAGGTTGATCCAAATTAGTGAAATTAAATTGCTGCAAAAATATGATGATTTGCTAATTCGCTAAATTAAGTTGCCGTGAAATTAATTGTTTTACAGTACCTTTGAATCTTCAGCTGGTAACATTTGCTCTGAACACTGTTTAAACATTGGAATCTTCAGCCGAAACTTTACTATGAATCCCGTGTATGTGGAATACAGCTAATTACCTTAAATCCTCAGCTGTTAAACTTTACTCTGAACATTGCTTACGTTCTATAAACCTAATATCGTCGGCCGCGTCACATAGTGACGTATTCAACCAACATTTTGGACTTTTTGGAGAAATTTGGCATGTACGTTTGTTTTGTACTATTCTACATATTCACCAAATTTTAAACCTCAAAGTGGCTTAATTAGTAAAATATTAATTAACTAATTATGATGTATTTACAAAACGTTAAATTGTCCGCATCACATAACAACGTATTTGTCGAAAATCTATACTGCGCAGGCCCATAGCATCGTATCTGCAAGTATTCGCCGCGTCACATAGTGACGTATTTGTGCAACATATTTTGCAGTTCGCGGTAGAATTGGTATTTTGTCGTTTTCACATAGTGACGTATTTGCGTAAACGCGTCACATAACGACGTATTTGCGCATCGTATTTGCTATTTACATGTTAAAATTGCTGTTTTGTCATTTTCACATATTGATGTATTTTATTTAACATCATCTTTTCGCATATCTAAATAAATTGGAAGCTGATTAGTTAAATATATTTGAAATTTAACTTATTTCGGTGATTTTCCACTAGGTTTTCATTTAAATGTGTTTTAATTAACACTATGAGGCAAATTAAAATGCAAAATCTTCAAAGCCGTTTTTCTCGAAATGCTTATTTTGCAAATACATCAGTATGTGACGCGGCTGACGATATATTGGAAATCTTGGCTGCTAAACTTAACTCTGAATCCTATGTGTGCACCATAAAAGTGATTACAGACTGCTCAGCTGCGTAAGCTTGCTCTATCTGAATGTTGCGTATGTTCTATAACCCTAATTGCCTTAAGAATCCTCAGCTGCAAATCTTTGTTTCTATAATGGTTATTAACTTAGAATCATCAGCTGCAACACTTTGTTCTGAATGTTGTTTATGTTCTTTAAACCTAATTACCTTATTATCCTCAGCTGCTAAACCTTGCTCTGAACCCTGTGTATGTGCTATTGCCTGCTGCTGCTGTAATTCCATCTGAGATGAAGCGTACAAACATTTTACGACCTGAATTTGTAGCCGTTAGAACTGCTGGGGGTGTCTGCAAGAATTAAGTCATTACACACATAAACTGACATTCCTGTACTGAGCTAAAAACAAAGGCATTAGTGAACGAAAGTCTTATCGCCAACATAAACATCAAATACTACATAAAGGTCAAGGATTATGAAGATACAAAATATATGAAAGTCTTCATATCATCAGTAGAGGTAATAGAATACGGAATATACGGTTTAAGGATTGTCATCCCAGCAATTACATGTTTATTTATAGTTGTTGTACTGACTAATATCGCTTGGGAAACTAATTAGTTACCAGTCCGGTAGAGCTGCAGTCATCAACTAGAATTTCGCGGTTCTCGGCTTTTGCACTCGCTATATTCAAAGAATATAAGCTGTGGGCCACTCCATGACCTTGGTGCACCTATGACACAAGTTTGGTCTCAATTGAACCTCAACTTTTCAATGTAGGTCAATTTTACATTTTTAGCATATTTTTCAACTTGACCTCACATGATCTTTGACATTGACATGACATTTGACCTCATCAACATATGAAGTACCTATGACACAAGTTTGGTTCCAATTGAACTTCGACTTTCAATTGAGGTCAATTTAAAAAAAATTAACATAAAATTTAAAAAAAATTAACATTTTAGTGACACACACACACACAGTAAGTGGTCCTCCGGCTATAGCTGGCAGCCCACAATAAAATCCGACTGTATCAAACACAAACACCAAAGAAAAGTTGCCCAAATGAGCAAATTCCAATATTTTCTCACTGATTATGTCCATTCACCTTAATCCTCTGGTATGTTATAGGAACAAACCAAATCATCAGTGGCATCCTTCAGGCAAGCAACAAGTCATTTAGGGCAGGGGTTCTCAATAGGTGGCCCGCGGGCCAAATCCGACCCGGATCTTTGGTCCTCAACTTCAAGAATTTCAGGTGTATTTGGCCCTCAAGAAGGTAATTTTCAAATGTGTTCACCATTCTCTGACCCTTTAGCTAATGTAATTGAAGACCCCTGATTTAGGGATTTAACTTATATTGCACAGTGGTTCATCAGATATTAACAATGATGCACCCACAAATCCATATATTTTGGATCTTGCAAAGGGCGGCTTTAGCTTCTGAGCATGATAAAAAATATGCTCATGCGACGGGTGGAGAGTAGTTAATTTCTGATATGAATCAGTAATGTGCAAAATGGTGGAATCGTTTTCAACAATGATATGATATGATAGACGAGACCAGAGTTTTCACTTCCCTCTCCCATATAAAAAGATTTTTACCTTTAAATATCCAGGTCTTTCAGCAAAATGTTTATATAAAATAATTAAAGACACTATCAGTGATCCACCCACAAGAATCAAAATATTTGAAATTTGCAAGAACAGTTTAAAAGGAAGGATAAGTCTGTAGAATTCTCCTAAGTTATTTTTCCAAATGAAAAATTGACAGAAAAGAAAAAACAAACAGCGGTGTTCTAAGATATGAATCTACATTCAATTATATGTTGAAATAAGTGTCCATATGGACAGTAATGATTAAAATATATTTTGTTTCCTATAGACTGTATTCAATATGACGTCAGCCACCAGACATGTTGGTGGACAAGATGCATACATTCCAGGACTACAATACATTAAGCTGTCAATCGATCCATGTTTAGCGATTGCACAGGAATCATTGACAGGTGAATGTATTGTAGTACTGGAATGCATCTATCGTGTCCACCAACATGGCTGGCTATTGAATACGGTCTATTAGGTTGCTTTTGGTCTTATCACTTGTAGGGTATGTTTAGTTATGATACCTATATGCCTGTTACAGGCATGTAAAAATCTGATTTTTGAAGATTTTTTTTTCCACTTTGACTTTGCAAAACACTGATAGTGCCTGTAACCGTGCATGCATGTCCACAACAATTTTTAAATGAACTTCACGCCACTAAAAATGTGATGAATCGCAGTATCCTACTTCTTGTCACATGCATCGTGTTTCCAAACCAGTGCACAGCGTATACAAAGACTGCAACTGTGGGTTTCCACTGATTAAAGGGACAAGCAGCGATTTGCTGATCCAAAACATCGAAAAAATAATCAAAATTCTAATTTGGTATTTTTGTTACTGGCATGGATGTGCAAACATATCCTGCAAAAGGTTGGCTTGAAACAGTGTATTAAAGACAAAGTACTTTTTATCTGATTCTGTAGTATCTATACGTGCGTATCAAAATTCCGACTTGAGAGATCAAAAAAAGGCCTTTCCCTGTGAATATCCCAGATTTATAAGCGTAATATTGTGCACCATGACCTGTACAGTTTGACCTCAAACACAAACATTATTGATCTTGGTTTTTCTGTACTGGTGTAAACCACAATCAACTGTTTAGTGTAGATTTTGAGATGCCATCGCTGTATTTTTTTTAAGGGAGATGGTATGACAAATATCTTTAAATACATTTTTTTCACTATTAGGTGGTTTTTTGTTCTCATATTAAAGTAGTTATTTGGAATTGTACATACTTATAGTTGATTTTTAATCTAATATAATGCATTTCCACATTTTTTATATCGCATTATTGCTGCTTATCCCTTTAACAATGCATGCTCATGTATAAAGTAATAGGACAGTTGTTAAATCTAATATCCAATAGTACACATTAGTTAGGCACACTTACCGTCCCACAGTAGTTTCCAAACAGGGTGGCAGAGGTGTCCCGCCCATCATAAACTTCAAGTCTATCACTACCACAAACACCTTCTTCCCCTTCTATGTTGATATATGTGAATTCCAGCGACACAGGCTGGCCTCCTGGGGGCACTTCTATACTCCACTCGCATATTAAATTAGTGGCATATTCCTCTGGATACATGGGGCTAGTAAAACTACCCTCTCGTCCAGTTACATTACCACCACAACCTATGGAAATAACATTGAAAATATTAGTTTGAAATACACTGTTTCCACCTTCCACTCTCCACAACTTAAAAAATATATTATTTACGAGGCGGTTCTCGAACCACAAAGATCCCCCGCTCGTCGCGGTAGTTAAGAGGAAAAGTAACATAACTTAAAGTGGCACTGGCACATTTTCACAAAATATGAAATTTCTTCAATTTGCTGTCAATGATAGTCTAGACCATTGGAAGAATAGAGATATATTTTACACATAAGAATAACATACCCAAAACAGATAGGGACATTGATATGAGGATAAAGACATCCAGGTAATTTGTAGGCCAACTTTTAAGTTTTCCATAACTTTAATCAACAAATGTGTATATTACATGAATAATCATTGAATGTTATAGACCGATCAAACAGTGTGCATAGCGTGGGACACAAACATACGGCGTGCGTGTTCTTGTGTTAAACGCCATTTTAGTCGTCTGCTGAATTTAACGTCGCCGGCGACGTTAATTATAAAATCATTCTGTTTACCCATAGGAAGCTGATTTGGTCTTAATCATTTCGGGTGAGGGCTTTTGTATATAAAAAGCCTTACAACCATGCAAAAATATAGATTTTGAAAAATATTGAGGGCGCACTATTTTTCAAATGTGCCAGTGTCTCTTTAAATATCACAGGGAGGATTGTGATGGAAACCAGAGCGGGGGATGATTTTAGTATTCTGCCACCACTTAAAATTCGGCACCTTTAACATGCGTTTATTCCGTTAACGTTGCCGAATTCGTAGCCTGTGGCAGAATACTAAATTCTTTCCCCAGAGCGGCTCCTACCAAAGCAGTTTCAATACCCACCAAGTTTCATGACCATACAACCATTTATAGTTGTTTGACCTTGGATGGCCCCGCATGACCTTGAAATGACCTTCAAAAATGTTCAGCAATGAATGTTGACCACAACCACTAAGTTTCATGACCATACAACCATTTGCAGTGAATTGACCTCAGATTACCCCAGATTACCCAGAAATGACCTTGAAAAAATTGGCATAAAATGTTGACTGCACCCACCAAGTTTCATGACCATACAAATTGCATACTGATTTGACCTTGGATGAACCCGCATGACCTTGAAATAACCTTCAAAATTTTCGGCATCGAATGTTGAGCACAGCCACGAAGTTTCATCATCCTACCACAATTGAAAGGTTTAAAGCAATTTTTGACCACATTTGACCTTTGACCCATGGCACATGACCCATCTCCGAACTTATCCGCCACCTACTTAAGCAACATATATGGTGCAAAGATGGACACCCATACTTGCTTAGATCAAAAGATACCGTGTTGACAAGGTTTATAGCAATTTAACCCTATTTTTGACCATATTTTTAACCTCATTTGACCTTTGACCCATGACCCACTTTGGATCCCACCCAGCGCGTACTCGAGATACATCTATATTGCGAAGATGGACACCCAGACTTGCTTAGTTCCAATGATATCGCGTGGGACACACGCATGCACACACACACGGACGGGGAGCATTTCTATGGTCCTTCTTTGCCAACAAAGTTGGCGGGGACCAAAAATGGTTGTCACTTACAATTCTGCCAAAAAAAAAAATTCCTGCAAAAAATTATATGTTATGTTAGATTCAAAAGGGTCATCTGTGAGATCATCAACCTCATCCCAATCGCCACTGCTCACCCCATCAAACTTAATGCAATAATAGCACATATTTTAAGAGCGGCCCCAATTTTCTGAAGTTGTGAGCTTTTTGCAGAGTTGTGTTGATAATTGTCTAGCAAACTATTCTTGTGAATAATAATGCTAAAAATTTGCATTTGTCATAAAAGAGATTTAGTAATTAGAATCAGGGATTCTCGATTCTAATTCAACAGCGGCGTTGGAAACTGCAAATTTCCTGTCCATTCATTATGAAATACCGCTATCTCAGGAAAATAACCATAACTTGACTTGCGCAAGATTTGTTAAAATTTTTGCTTAATGCTAATTCTATCATTACAGGGTTAACAATCGCATCTACTTTTCCAAAATGATGTTCCCACACTTTGTAATAGGCTTATCATACAAGTGCCCACATCAAAATCCCAGTTGAACGTTATAAATTTGTCAAATTTCCATATTAAACTAACTGGTTTAAACTAGGTTTAACTGTTTTCAACTAGATTCTACTGGGATCAACTGTGTAAATCAACTGTTTTTTCTCCAAGGTTGTTCACTTTTCCCATATTATACCAACTGGTTTTAACTGGTTTTTAACCGGTCCCAGTTAGACCGTTTAACTGGGCTTAATTGAGTTTTGCCTTGGTGTGCATTCAGCATGTGCAAAAAGGCAATGACAACAGCAAAATTTATGATGTAATGTCTTCCAACTATGTGTTCAAAGGATGAAAATGGCTTACAGATTGCTTAAAAATACACTGGCAAGTTCTAAAAATTTCGAAAACTGAACAATAGGAGAAGTTTTCTTTTGTTTGGTTAGTGTAACCTTTGAAGTACTTCATAAATAGTGTATTATAAACAGGAAGTAATTGACAAAAAATATTCACTGCGTGTGAATCAGAATCATGTTTGAAGAGCAGTATTTAACCACCGGATCCATACGTAATAATGTTGCATAATGACCACTTTCCCTGCAGGCTGCACCGCTGCAGTGTTCAACTTCTGAATTTTGTCCGATAAGAAATACCCATTTTCATCCTTGATCTCCAACCACTCCCATTTCCAATTATCTCTATGTAGCACCAATCTTCCATGCATCAATTTCATCTTTTCTTTCAAAGATTTCCATGTGTAAGCTTACAAATCTAAATTCTTAAAAAAGTTTGCTTTACATCATTGCTAATGATAAACATTACCGATTCCCGTGATCGAGCTGTTGCGACTGGCTTCAAATGTTGACTTTTTTACTAACCGCGTAACAAGTACTAAACCACGCGACTACCAGGTCTGTGGTCGAAAGAGAGGCATATAGCTGTATATTCCAGATGCTTACATTGTATAGACATGAAATCCAGTCATTCTTTTATTTTCATATTTCAGCAATATTCACTTCACAGCCGGGATATCTTGTCAATAAAGAGTGAGCTGGAATTTTTTTTTGTTAAGTTACAAGGGGGGTTGACTGTGCCTAACAGACCTGAAGCAGTAACCTATTCATATAAAGGGAAATATTTGGCCATCATCCCACTAACCTTGTGGATATACTTGATGTGTAAGTGATATCAAAGCCTTCTTCGTGTAACACTAACATCTGTGTAAACAAATCTAGGTACCTTTATTGCCAGTGGCAAAGATTGGAATTGGGTAAAAGTGCACCACAGAGCTTGTTGATCAGTGACTGTGGCATCACTGCCATTGTATACCTAAAACATAGGAATGATTTTTTACTTATTACTACTCCTTACAGAGTAGACGTAGCCAGTGTAACTTGATAGTGTATCTTCAATAATTTGTGGCAGGCTCGTACATCTAACACAAGTAATACGATTTTTTCATACATATATTCTGGATATAAAATACGGTAAATTGTGTGAAAATATTTCCTGTATATTTTGTATTTTTTTAAAATGCAAACGAATAACGCCAGAACATATAATTATATTTTCTTTGGTTAAGAGCAGAAAACACATGATTTAGCATAGGTCATAAACAACTGACCTGTGCAACCTCGGACGGGTATAACAAATCAATATCTTGCCACGCGATATGAGCACGAACACAATGGCTAAGCAAATATACACCACACCCTGCAATGGTATATACTACACACACTGCTTGATAAAATGAGACGTGACAACAAACGGCTTCATTTTTTTAGCAACATCGGCAAAATTGAGCAAAGCTGCTTAATGAGAGTATACTATTGTATAGTTGACATATTCACTTTTAAGAAATAATATTAAAGTTTTACAAAATAATTCACACTTTAATATATTTGGTTCAAATAGGTACTCCGTGGAGTAAAATATCATTAACACAATGCATCAGCAGGGGTGTGTCTCTTTTCAGAGGTGCTTGATTGGCGAAACTTGCACAACATATGCTGTTAGTTATTTGACAAGTCACACTGTGCTAGAAGACTAATGCTGACATTTGGTAATGGGTTGGCCCTGCAGTGGATCTGGAAGCGTTCCAATGCGATTTCTCAATAACTTGGCTAATAAGATTTCAAATGAAAGGGAATGTCAATTGAGCAAGAAATGCCTGAAAAAAAAGCCTTTTAAGCGGTCTATACTTGTGGTCCATGGAAGAACTGGTTATACTTACGCCTGATATCAGGATAAAATTTTTAACCCACTGTGCTACCATGCTACCAGTTCAGAAATCTTTGTGCATGAATTCAAGCACTCAAATTTGTTCGATTAACTTGAACCACAATATTCATTGCATTTGCAGACAGCTTTTACTTAAATTTATATAGCTTAATTGCTGTTATTTACTTGCTGTTTCAATCACTTTGGAAAAGAAAGTTGCATTTTGGAAAAGCATAACTGCACATTTTCCATTTTGAAGTAACTGATTTCTGCCAAAAAGTAAGAAAGTGTAAGGGAATAAGGGATATTTTATTTCTGGGAGTATACAATTTGGTATTTTGTCTGACAAATCATAGTTTAATGTTTTATTCACTGTAATATTTTCATTTTTTTCAAACTAATTTGTTAATTATTAAGCAGTTGACTTTTCTCTTACACTAAGGGGGATAGTCATATGGGCAGTTAACTCCAGCCTCCCATCAAATATGTTGAAAATACAGTGAGATGTAAGTGTTGTTGGCCGTTGTGATGTAAATGTCGCATTCATGACCATTGTGGTAGTGCTCGCCTTGGCCGGGACTTCGTATTCTACCATGGTATGTTGGTAATTATTATTGCAATCTGAAAAAAAAACCACCAGGTCAATTTGTTACACAATGCATCTGCTTAAGGGGTTGACCACTTTTTTCTGGCCACTTTCACCGTAGTACAACAATTAGATGACATTTTTCCCCACAAGCTGTTGATCCCATGCAAATTGTCTCTCTTATTTTTAGAGTAATTTTAAGCAGTGGTGACACAATTTTGGACAATGATATAATAGTGGAGGGCCTATGTTCTCCAGAGAGTGAGTTTATGAAGTTCATGTTAATGTTGGCAACCATTATTAAATGTTATTTCCCACTGGTGGACTATTCAGAAAAACGTTGTGCCATTTTTTCGTTGACCTTGAGTGCCGCACGAGGGTAAAGGTCAAAATGCGTCAACATCATCCAAAGTATATCGACTTGGTATCAACATGTGGCAAAATTTCACAAGGAATATTGCATATGATATTTATTTGTTACTCGAGCTTTTGTTTTCCTTGTTATATGCAAAATAAGCTCATTAGAGACAAATAATAGCATAACATTTGCCTATTCAAGACCCCAGTCGGGGAGTCCTGTCCAAGCAAGAGTTAGGCATATGTTTTGCACAATGTATAGTGAACCCTACACAACCAATTATACGTTTGCTATTAATGCCCATGGCGAAGGAAAACAGTGGGTTCATGAAAATGTAACAAGAGAAAAATGGTTAATGTACTCTTATCCCTCGTCTTACCAAACCTTTTTTGTAACCCGGTTTACCAGGGGGGGGGGGGTTAACACCCCCTTTTTTTGAGATGGTTAGTATACAGCACTCGAAGCTTAGTGGATTTTGATTACCAGTGGATAGTTATGGTCATCCTCTTTCCATGGATCCAAAATAAGAACCCAAATAAATAGGATGGGTCACAATGACGTCGTTTGGCCGACAAAAATTGGCCTTTTCCATAGGGGTGGGAAAATGGGTGAAAATCCAATTTTGCGCTAAAAATCGTAGGGGAAATATCGGATTTTTTCATGCGTTTTTCAGTCTAAATGATGGCACTTGACTAGTGTTACATAAACATAGAGTTTTAGATGCATACTGTGCATAATATTTTCAAAATGTACCATAAAAATATCGTAGGTGCCACACCCCCTAACCTTCGGACTTTGAAAGGGCATACCCTAACCCCGGTGAAGTTGCTACCTTACACATTTTTTTCGCTTAACTGACCAGAAAGGATGAGAGAACGATTACACATAAGACTTTTTAAGAAAGATTTTGGCATTTTAGCGCACCGGGCAAAGTTCACTAGGGTTGGGGGTGGGGTGAAACACCACCACCCCCCCCCCCTTGTCAAGACGAGGGTTTTAAACCAAATGGCATGAATGTTGTTATAACCCTGAAACAACCACGATTCGCAATACAGAGACAAAAGTTGTCTTACTAGTTATCGTTTCAGTCTCAGCAACAATGTGTGATTTTTTTTTTAATTATTCGGTCCACCAAGGGCCGGGGGGTGGTCACTGTTCATTGATATGGGGAGCTCATGCGCGACTAAAGGAAACCGTAAAAAAGGGTATATTTTTCAAGATTGTTCACGATACACACGTAATAAAGTAGCCAAAACACTGAAATCTTGAAAAAGGGTGTACTTTTCACACTTGAAACCGGACTGGAACTTACATGGAGTATATTTGAAATTTCGAGTTTGTATCCGTACTTCGGATCATTTTGTGAAATGAGCATCAGTATAGCCTACAAAAACACAAATTTCACTTTTTTTTTTAATTTAAGAAATTTAATTTCAATACTTATTAATTAAGGGTAGGCTATTACACTTACCATATTTTGTTTGGGGTGCCTTTAGACACCACATCAAATTAACTGTATTGTTTACGGTACTTTTTAAAATCTTTGTTAGGGGGGGCGGCACTTGCAAATTTGTGGCAGGACTCACCCCTAAAAAGGCCCCTTTTTAACCAATCTCATAACCCTAAAATGGACGTCTTGTCAAACCTTCCCTACATTTGGACCTTTATGGGACAAAATCAACAATAGGTTGACCTTTGGACCATTTGGGAGGATTTGTGTTTGGAGTGTGTGTGTGTGTGGGGGGGTGGGGGGTGCGACAGTGACCTGCTGCTTATCTTCCCCATCTCCATACTGCCAGTGCCAACGTTCAGACAAAACTCTTAAGCTTAGGGTATGATTTTGAATTAGGTTCTGTAACAATTAGATCATTACTTAGGGCTATTGGCCCTGATTACAATTGAAAACACTCTATACACTAAGACCAGGGAAATATGATCAATGTTCAAATGGAAAACGGTTCATCAAAGAAAGGAAGCTAAATTGAGATAACAGTGTGAAGTATGGTTGAACAAGAATATAACATATATCAATCTATGGACTAAGTGACATCAGCCCGGGGACAGCAGTAACATTGTTTCCAAGTTCTGGCACATTTTTATAGAAAAAATCGCAAATTTGTGTGGAACATTTTTACTAACACTGTAACACAATTCAGTTACTTAACCATCGCATTAATAGCAGCTATATGGGGGGGGATGACTCTAACTTGATCTTGCTTTAGCCTAGGCTATGACTATTCATGGTCTATGGTTGAAAAGGATACAGCATCATACAAATGAAGAGAATCACAATTTTGTCTTGCACTTTTTTACAAACTGTGTAACATAATTTGGTTTACCAACAAATGGTCATTAATAGCAGCTGTGATGCATGGGGTTGGGTATAATGCAGGTGGATTCTCAACACAAATGACCATACGGGGACTTGCCACAGACATCAGTCTCATTTTTAGCCTTCTGGTATATCAATGACCCCTTTTTTCATGCCAATTTTGGTATATGACAACATTTTCTCAATCGGGAACCCAATTTTTTTTTAAAATTGTTGGGAAAATTAGTCAAATTTTCTCAATCTGAAAAATTGTCCACATTTGAGGAAAAAAAGGGCAAATAAATTTGCATTAAATTTGGCCCAACATTTGCATCTCTGGTAAAGCTATCGGTCCCTTTTTGGCCAAAAAAAATGGTGTAGCTATGGGTACTACTTCTGGGGGCACGTCCCTACCCAAACCAAACCTGAGCCCCCCCCCCCCCCGGTACAGGGTGACTAACTTGATCTTGCTTTAGACAAGACTATCCAGGTTCTCTGGATGGGATCGAAATGAAAACGTCATACATGTGACTGAGACTAAGATAATAGTAATACTTTTGTCTCTGAAGTGCGAATCGTGGTTATTTCACGGTAATAACGACGATTCGTTCCATGGATTTGGTATAGACTACATCGATCATTTTCTCTTGCACATTTTTACAAAACAACTTGCTTTACTTTAGGCCTAATTACCCATGGGTATTAGGCTAATAGCAAGAAATAATGGGGATTGTGTAGGTTCATTCTACATTTAAGCAGAGTAGACAGAGTGTTTACAGATGACCAGGCCCGTAGCCAGGAATTTATTTGGGGGGGGGGTGCGGATTTGCCAGAAGTGGACCTTTTTTGTCGAGAAACAATTTTTTTCAACATGATAAAGCCGACCTTTGTCATTTTTGGGGGGGGGGGTGCGTCGCACCCCCCGCACCCCCCTGGCTACGGCCCTGCAGATTACTACATTGTGCAAGAACTTGAGGCCTAACTCTTGCTTTGGAGAGGACTGGGCCTGCATAAAGGCAATAAAACAATAAAACATCATCAGCGTTACGAAAACACTATACTTATAGTAGTAATGCGTGCAAACAACTGTATTGACCAATAATAGTCGGATAACCACAATAACACGCGCCAAATTTTTTTTAAACACACCAAAGCGGACCTTCAACATGGCCAGCCGACCCTTCAACATGATAAAGCCGACCGATTTGCCTTTTTGGACTCGCCCCCCCCCCCCCCCCCCGTTCTCACTGCCCCTCAGATTACTACATTGTGCAAGACTTGAGCCTAACTCTGCTTTGGAAGAGGACTGGGGGCCTGCATTAAGGCAAGTTTTATGCATATTGTTCTCTTATATATTAGGTAATTTGCATATAACAAGAAAACGAAAGGTCAAATAACAAAATAAATATCATATACAATGTTCCTTGTGAAATTTGCCACATTTTGGTACCAAGGTCGATATACTTTAGACGATGTATGACCACTTTGACCTTGTGTCAAGGTCACTAAAGGTCAACAGAAAAAATGGCAACATCGATTTTCTGAATAGTCAGACCCAGTACTATACGTTTATAGTGGTTGCCAACAATTAACATGAACTTCACCAAATTTTACATAGGCCCCTCCACTGTAAGTAGGGACATGCAAGAGCTATTACCTCCGGAAAAATCAGAAAAATCTATTGCGGGAATCTTGCCATATAGGTCTACAAAGGTCATAATTTGTACATTATAGCGCCATCTACAGACTGTCCCAATAAAAACTATACAATCAAACTAAAAATTATAAAAAATATAAACTGTGCATTTTTGCAAGATATTTTGACTTTATTTGTTAGACAAGATCCTAAGCTAAGTCCTCGCTTTTATTCCATCCAATTTGATAGACCCTAAGCGGAGATATTGTCAGTTGAACACAGAGGATAAAATACCACTTGGGCCAGTTTCACCTGAAGGTTCAAGAAACTAAAGGTATAAGGCGTGTAGCATCATTGTGGTATTAAACCCTTTTCAAACAAAAGAATATTGTACAGATCAGAGTGAATGTATTATCATGCATTGAACTAATCAATACATTATTTTTCAGTGAAAGCACCAGAAATTATTATGTTGTGGGTGAAATGAGAGACTCACTCTCAGGGGGACAGTAATCGTGAAATGCATGGAAATTTGGAGAATTTTACTGCTGAAACTAATGTAACAAGTCTACAGCAAGTTGTGTGGACAACGCTTGTCTACAGCTTGTTGTGTGGACAATTAACGCTCTAATGTGGAGGGACAACTTACCCTTCCCTATTCCCCACTGCCTACAAGATACCAGGGAGGAATATGATGAAGAAAGCAGTGTTCAACAAAGAGCAATAAAGGAAAGCAAGGTTGTGTTCAAAGGTCTCAGCTTACTTTCAACAATGGTGTTTTTATGGTTCTACCTTCTGCTGAAACCTGCAGTAAAGCTGAGACAACAAGACTGTTTGGAATTGAATTTCCCAATGCTACATGTATTCATTAGCAATTGCGACATTAAAAAGTTATAAATTACGTTAACACTTAAGTGCCCAAGCTAAAAAAACTTCTGTTAGTGCCCAAGGGGGGGGGTCCTAGGGACCCAACCCAGATAACCACTTTCCCGTGGGAGTTTGATCATGACACTAACACAAATAAATGGGGGTCACGTAAGAACCACATACCCACAATAAAAATGAAAATCCGACCTTTGACCTATGACCTATGGCCAATTGAAATTGTCACTCTTCGAAACAGAGTGGTCGGCACATTCCATCCTCGCCAACTCCAATATAGGTTTTGAACCAAAATACATCAGATATTACTCTAGAATAACCAATAAAAATAATCATTGCAAAATTAGCCAAATTTATACCATCTTGTATTTTTCTCAGAAACCTTCAAAATCGTCTATTTTTCCCATAGACTTACCAGTTAAAGAGCACGGCATGATAAAATTAAAATGATGCTATCGCATATAAAAAGGTTATTTGATTTTTGAATTATTAATTAATTACCTCATAAGGTATATATCTACGCAAATAAATCCCAAGATGAAACTTGCATTTTTTAAAGTAAAATATCGTGATTTGTTTCACTTCGTTAGTGCCCAAGGGGGGGGGGCGGGTGTCCTTTTTATGGACACAACCTAATTATTCAATGAGGCGTGGGCGGATTTAAAATTTTTTGTATCAGGAGAAGCGTATTCATAAATCAGACATTAGCAAAAAATCCTTGAAAAATTGATTGCGTAACCGAGACATCGCAAAAAAATCAAAATGTTGGGTATATGGAACCCCCCCCCCCCTTGGGCACTATTAAATCACAAGAAGGCACACTTTAGACTTACTTTTTTATTGTAATTTTCAATAAAGAATGTCTTGAAGGTGATTTTTCAATGGCAACTTTGTTGATATCAGAATAGCCGAAACTGGCCCCAACAGTGTTTTTCAACTGTCTAGATAGATAGCCTAACTCCTGAACCTGACCCCCAAATACACCAACTGAAAAATCTCATGAAAGCGGGAACACTCCTAAAGAGAATCAGTAAACCACTCCGTGAGATGAACTTACATTTTTGTCAAAAAAAATTAATTCTTTTGATTGTATAGTTTTTTGGGACAGCTTTATAGACTGGTTCCATTACTCAAAAAAGTGCACAATATGATAAAATTTACAATTATATTATTTTTGAAAAATCCGGTTTTGCCGCAAGAAATTTCATCACATACACAGGATTAGTTAGTGGAATAACTACTCCAAATTAGTTGTCGAAAGTGTGTCGACGTTGATAGTTTTATTTTATTCTCGTTTAGTCATAATAAAATGGATTCAAACACTGTGCCTCCTTACCTCAGGTATGTACACTAAAATGGCAACTTTATTACTGACATATCTAACCAGGAAACATTACCTATGCTCCACACCCCCACATAGACCACACACAAACACCATAGGGTTTGACCTGATCATTTATTGAATATCTGCCCCAAGTTCGGAAATTTGGGGCTGCACCTCTTACCGAAAGAGTTGAGTCTCCCCCCCCCCAACTTCTTATGGTGTTTCAAATGAAACCAAATATTTCCAGTGTCAGTCCACACCTACCTATCTGTAATATTGAAGTGAAACCCAACGTGCCATGGGTTGTACTATCTGATCTGAAATATATCTGGGCAGCATGTGTATGAACTATCACACCGGTGGGATGCTTGTTGCCACAGTATCGAGGTCTGTCCGCCATCGCTAGGGATTAAAACAAATGTTGTTTATTTTTTGTTATCCTGGGGTCACCTTGCAGAGGAAAATTAAGTATCCTCCATTCTTCAAGGAGCCCAGCATGATATAAACATATTTTAATATTTAAATTATAAAATATAGATTATCCATGAATTAACTTTAACACTTAATGATTAAGGGGTTTGCACTTCCGTGAGTGCATACGGGGGGGGGGGGGGGGGGGGGGGGTGGGGGGTCCTAATAAAACACTTTCCGAAAGGAATTTTTTAGATGAAATCCACCACATGTTAGGAAGGCCTCAAAGACATCAACAATAAGAAAATAAAACTGAAGAAAGTTGGTCAGTAGAAATTAGGGGCAAAACATTGAATTTTAATTTTCGTCAAAATGGGCGAAAAAGACACTAATTTGTTTTGCATTTTCTACGGCATGGCTTCACCTAGACTTTTGATTGCTCTACTTGGTGAAGAATTAACTATATTTACCATATTAAGCACAACATAAAGGTCTCATGCCATTTTATATTTTTAGGGTTCCTTGTATAATTTACCATAGGTTCCTACAGGAAATCGCTACAGGACGTATATACAAATATTATGGCTCACCAATGGCTTACTTATCATTGCAAGATTTTTTTAGATAATTATTCTTGTTTATGTCACTAGGTGAGGCATTATGAAAATCGAATCACATAAATCTATAAGATTTTTCTTGTGTCATGGGCACTTCCGTTAGGCTAAGGGGGGCTCCTAGGGACCCATGCTAATACCACAAAAAACGACGCGATGGATTTCAATTTTTTTTGCACCAATGCTAACAGACCCTAAAAGTTAGACGAATACAAAAAAATATAAAACCAAATATATTGCAGCGTAAACGCGGCGAAAAACAAAATGGGTCCCTAGAAACCCCCCTGATGCAGTGAAGTGTTATATCAAGGGAGATTGGGATCAGTATTTTACTTAAAAATAATATGTTCCCCTTACTTTCAATTTTCAGAAAAAAAATCTTACCTAAAATTATGCATTCCATGTCAATCTTATTGAAATATTTTCATAGGTCCTTCATAGTTAAAAAAATTCTCAATACCTAATTCTCTGGTATCCCCCCCCCGCCCCACACACACAGTAACAACCTTTAGATTTAGGTTTTGCAGGTGCAAATGCATAAGTCAGTGCCAACTTTCCACACAAGTAGCATACATCTCAATATACATTCTTGAAAATATGGAAAGTTAGGCATGTTTTGGATCTGCAACCTGCAAACCTGAATCTAAAGGTCGTTATTAAAGTTGACAACGAGAGCTTTCAAATAACAGGTATCCCGAAAAAAATTGAAAATTCTGATTTTTTGCACTGATCTAACGCTTTCTATCAAAAATATCCCCGTCTGAAAGGATTAAGCTCAGAAATGTTTCTTTGGTACAAAAATTGTGAAATTTCCAATTTCCTATAGGAGAAAATACAAAATTCAGCCTCTGTTTTCTATTGACATATAAGCATATAAATCTCATTTCATTTTCATTTTAAGTTATTTCTGCAGCTAAATAAAAGGGTAGGGAATCTGTTGAGTGTCTAATCTATATGAAATTACTACATATCACAGAGAAAATAGATGACTTGAAATCTCTCATTGCACCTTTAAATATCAATTGGTCCCTTATGACAGTTATCTTACAACCTACCTACATACACTCTGCATTATTTGGATATGTAATACAGAACCTGCTGCAATGTCTCACCTGTGGATAGTCCCTTATCTCTAGATAGTCATTGAGACAGTTGGTCTGATCTTGAATGTTGAAAGCAGTGACTCGGATTCTAACGTGTGTGACATCATCAGGGGCGCTAACTACCCAGCTGCACCTGTCATTTGCTGGGTAGTTACTGGGGTAGTTGCGGGACGTGATTGTCTGTGGTGTGTCCGATGCATTGTATGTGCCTCCACATAAAACTGTATTTAAAAAAAAAATGTTAGGCCAAGAAAAAACAAGGCAAACTCATATTTACGCGATGCGTAAAATATGTCCCCGCCGAATATCGCGATCACTAAGTGACAACTAAAACTGCACCAGTCAACCCTTAATTTTGGCCATCACTAGCTTTGCCAAAAATAACGTTTAAAAACTAGTTTACCTTTGTAAAATGACGTCAAGAAATCTTGAAATTCATCATTAACAAATCCCTGAAAAATCACTAAATTTATTAAAATATGAATATATAATTACTCATTTGTCACACTAATTTTTTAAAAAAAGCATGTGACCACATTTTAAATTTGGATCATACGGTGTCTGGAAGTGGCTAAACATCAAATTTTACACGTATTTCCACATTTTCAAGAAATGTAAACAGGCTGCAACCCAAAAGACTGCCCCTACAACCCTGAACTAACCCATTACCCAAATCTAATCAGGTCGAGAACATCCTCAGCCCGCTCCTTCCACCAAGTTACATCATTATACCCTTACATAACTCCAGAAACCTTGTACACAGCCTTGCGGGAAAAAATTTCATAAATATGCAATTAGATTACTTACTATCGGCAGTACTGTAATTTATGGTGTTGATCCGCTTGCTGCAGGAAATCATCAAATGAAGTAAATGTAAGCTTGATTGCCAGATAATGTGATCGGGGAGAAGTGGTTTGGTGAAGTATTTCCACAGAATTTCCCTACTAGGGGATCAAGTGGTCCATAGCCATCCCTAATCTGTTTTATTATGAAAAGAAAAGATGATCAAATTAACAGTTTTAAAGGTGCAACGAGAGATTTGGAGGGTACCCAAGTATTGTGTCATCATAGTAAATTTTCATAAGATTAGACAATCATAGATCTCTTACATTGTATCTGGTACAGAAAGGTATTAAAAGAGAGAAAAGAAAAATGTGATTTGACTTGCTTTATATTTCAATATAAACACATAGGCGAATCGTATTTGCTCGATACGCATAGAAATTTTACAAATTTTTGTACCAAAGAAAACATTTTCAGCTAATCTTAGATGGGGAATTTTTGATGGAAGGCTTTAATCGCGCAAAAAAATTCAGGAATTTTCACATTTTTTAGGGACCCCTGTTTATTTGAAATTCTCTGTTGCAACCTTGAAGACAAAAGTACCACTTAAGGTATTATTAAAAGTAAAAAAAACAACTGAAAAAAGGACCGACCTCAGAGATTTCCCAATACGAGGGGCGCATCAAGTTTCAAATAAATCATGTTTTTGTGCATATACATAATGCCTGGTCATATACTAATCACTGTGTGGAATAAGCGTAAATCAAAGTCCTGCTATAGAAAATCACTACTTGTTGACAAAATTCCAGATCACAATTTGTATATCCACGGTATCCTATTGCACTTCGTTAATGTGCATAACAATGTTTACCTGCATGAGATGGAAATCCAATTCATCTCTAACTTGGATTAAGCATTAATAGGCGAATACATTTAGTTCTAGATGAATATTTTTAATATATACAGAAAAAATTATAGTTCAAAACTGAGTTGGCCTTTAATGCAGTGATCACAAAGCAGTATGCCCTATATACCCACATAATATTATACTATTCTGTAGTCCTTAAAAGAGTGCATAAGCATTACTAATACTTCAACTTGTGGCAGAAGAGTGTAACCTGCAGGTTTGACCACAAATCTTTGCCAGCACGTTATTATTAATCAAGTAATGTGCAAATATCCCTTCAAAAGAGAGATGGGCCACCCTGTTCTATGTACCAAGGGTTTGTCATCTTTCCTTTTACCATGAACTAAAGGACCTACCTCCAAATAATCATATAAAATCCATATCTGCCTGGTGGAGGTCTATGTAAGGATTCGGCAAAAAAATTAAGCTGTACGACTTGAGTTTGCTTTAATGAAAGGTAAAAGGACCAGCGACAGTTGAGATTGTTTCATAGGATCCATCGCCTTGTCAAAGTCTAGGCTAGTGATAGAACCTGACGACCTGTCGAATGGTTCCACCACATCCGTGGACCAGGACCTGATAAGTAATAATACAATAAGATCAAAGGCTTTTTCCAGCTGATTAGAAACATAAAGAAAAGGGGACAAAATGGTGCAATATAGATTCATGAGAAGTCTGGCAGCTTGTGATTTAAAAAGTGGCTCGATTAAAGCCCCAAATTAATGGTCGAGGTATGTGCGCTGCAAAACTATTGGGTGAGACGCAGTCGAGACCAATATTTTAAAACTCATAGCGAGACCAATTAATATTGGGCGTAAATCATCCAATTTTATCATTATCATGCATGTTTTGGATCCGATATTTTCCCACACTTGGACTCCTCAAAACATGATAGTGCAAAGCATTGTCTCCTCAAATGTGTCTGAGAAGTTGTGATTTTAAAATTGTATAAACAGAATGACATAACCCAGAAGGAAAAAAAACATGGCACTTGGAACCTCAAGTAATGGACTATGAGCAAAAAAAGCCATCCAACATAACCCCCATGTCCAGGACAACCTTGATCAACTTTTGTTAAAATGCTTTAATTTCTGTAAAAAAACAGCATCATTTGGGTGTATGTCAACAAGGACCCAAGGCACCCCTTGATGACCATCAAAATATTCTCAAATACACATTAGGAGACAAAAGCTTTTCAAAGGATGAGATTAAAATTCAGGATTAACGTTACATTTTCTGAAAACAAAAAAGTGCGCACGCATGCACGCACACACACACACACACACAATTCTGTTGATATTGAGCATAACCAACCAATTTTTTGCTCCAAATATTTGATTAAGGATTTAGACTAGTGTGGCACTTGTATAAATTTGAAGAGAAAATTACCAAACATCTCCTGGTAAGCTGCCTGGAAACCAAGCCCAGAAACACTCTGGTCTGTGAAGAAGTTGACAAACAATGTATTCCTTGTGCTGATAACTGGATCAGGCACATCTGTACCACATAAGCGACCAGTCAGTGTTGAAGCAGCAAAGTTGTCCCCATCCCGGACTTCAACAAAGTCATGAATGCAGCCTGAAAATCCATACTCAACATCAAATGAAGTGAATCTGAAGACAATAATAATAATAACAATCTATATTACTAAAAAAACAGGAGTTGTAACAAGAGATGCAATGTTGACCTTTTATACACAGCCAGATTCCTACTCATGGTGTAATCCAGAGCTAAAGCTACTCCATGTGTACTCTTTCTGTACTCCAAGGGTACCCCTTGACGCATTATTGATGCAGCACCTACAACTAAGTACTTGCGAAGTACACAAGCCACTGGGTGGATAGTAGCTATGTTTACTTAGCAGTGCCCATCCTATAGTGTACTCTGCAGTTGCCTGTAGGTGACTGACAGGTACCCATGTAAGCCACCAGTAGTAGAGTACCTCTGCAGCTACTCCTCGGTAGTACCTTCACAGGTACTCCCCTACCTGCTGCCTAGTAGGTAGCACTTTGGACCATAGAGGGCACCAAACATTCCATTGTTGTTTTCGACCCTTTCTGATCCACTTTAAGCTTAGTAACATCTATTTTGAGTATAAGGCATCACAAAAAGCCCCTATAATAGTGACATTTTTGGTAAAAAAATATACAGATGTGACCAAAATGGTAAATAATGGATAATAATGCGGGGATTAACATTATGGCCAAAAAATGGAAAAAAGAAAAAAAAATAGAATAATCTGGCCAAAATATCCCAAATAGGTTTGTGGTGTGAAATGAAAATCAAGAAAAATGCCTAAATTTGGCAAACACCCAAAAAAAGAATTCCGGCTTTAACCAAAAATTTGAATACAGGGGGTATCTAAAAATTGGAAAAAAAACCAAGAGGTGGGTTTGTATCTTCTAAATACAACAGTTGGTGGTGCAAGTTACCAATATTAAGCAATAGTGACCAAAATTTTCACAACTGATGGAAATAGGGGTTCATCATTTGCAAGAAGCTTGTATTACCCAAGTGAAAATGAGACAGGAAAAAAAAAAAAAATCAATTGTGAAATCCTCCAAATTAGGGTTTTTTTAAAAAAAGCGGAAATTTTAAAATTAAAAAAAGAAAAATTTTTAATAAAATGAACTTTAAAAAAAAAATGTTTGGGCCCACAATTTAAAGTTCTAACAGTTTCGTACAGGGCGTGCCAGTGCAATAAATAATCCAAATCAGTTGTCAAAAAACTGTGTCACTATTTGAAATTCACTTGTTTTATTCTGGATTTCCATTAATAATTAAGGACAACAAACGCGGATGTGAAAAGTTATTGATATTCCAAGAGAAGTGAAATCAAAGGCATGAATAAATGGCAACAAAATATAATGAAATATCCCTAAATAAAAAGTACCAGATGGTTCATGGTCATTGGAGCAGCCTTGTACAAGAACCCACACCCCCCCAATTGTCTGGCAATTTTTAATAGCGTACACAATTTAAGGAAAGCAACCGTTGTTATTTATTACGCTATCATTCTGCCACAATAGGCGTGAAAGAAACTTCGGCTTTCGTATCTTTGTCGTTACCGTACAAAGATGAGCTTGGGCAGACGTGCCTGGGATTTTCTGTTTGGTATTATTGCACGAGGGGACGGTACATATAGCTAAAAGGAAAAAATATAAATCTGGATTTTTTTTCACAAAGGATACTCCAATGACCATTGTGAAAACACATCTGGGTGTACGGTAGTCTTAGGGCATTTCCATTATATCAGCCTTGGGTATGAAAAAAAAAAATGGGTGTCGTTACAATCAGAAAAAAAAAATGGTTTTGTTTAAATAGGGAAAATTGGAGAGAACTAAGTCATGCTTATTGAATAATATTTAAAGAAACAAAGACCAGTGCTTCCAATGAATGTTTTGGTTCATTCAGATTCATTTGTTTTGTCAATCCAGAGATATTATCAATTTGGTGCGATCTTGACTATTTACCAAAATCGATTTTGTGCCACTTTTATGCATGGACAGATTGTTTCGCCCAGCTTGCCACAGCTGTCTTGAAGCTCACAAAATTAAGATTGCAACTTACCAACAGAAACAAAAAACACAGATTTTAAAGTAAACATTTGAAGTCTAGTTTTATCGACACAAGTTTTAAATAGTCAAACGTAAAATCAGTTTAAGGATAAATAATCTGTCCTTTCCATAAAAAACAAAACAATACAAATTAGTATTGCACATCAATGAAATGGAGCTTGATTTCTTTAACAAGATGGTTCTGTTTAAAATAATGCAGAGGAAGGAAAATTGTAATGCAACCAAAAATATTATTAAAAAAAATAAAAAAAATAAAAGAAATGGTTTTTTAATAAATATTGCCCTATCTTGTACATTTATAATGGTAAAGTCATAATTAAAGGGGGAAGTTGGAAAAAGAAGAAAAAGATCAAAAGCTGGTTGGTAGGAACAGGGAGTTTCATGGATCTGAAAGAACCATAGATAAAATCTTTCCCGTCAAAGGTTGATGGTAACGGCCGGATCTGTGTAGCTATATGGTTCTCTTCTGACAATCAACACAGTATGTAGAAATGTTATTCACTTAAATCTTTAAAGACAGCAGAAGAACTGAAGTGGAGAATATGGCAAAATGGACGTAAAACCTGTTTGTGGTATCTTATTTTTAGAGGTTTCTTTTATGAAGTTAAACACTTTTTAAAGAACTAATTATTTTTCAAGTGTCCGAATAAAACTTAGTTTCACTAATTGCGTTCACCGTTTTTCACTCCTCAACCAGAAAAGGGGAACAAAGTAAACATTTTGTGAGGTTCCGCAGCAGTAAACTGGTGTTATCTCTCGATTGAACTAAGCAAATGACATAATGGAAACAAAAAAATCCTTGGCTAGGGGCCTGGTCTGTCTCTTGGATGTGATATTTAAAAAACATAACCGTACTTATGTTGAGATTATAATATTGAAAAAAAAAAAAAAATCGGTTTTATGTACCATGTTTTTGAGGACAGGCTTGTATGTGCCAACAGATCCTTGCCAATGAATTCCTTTAAAATGGATCATAGCGAGCCTTACTTGGAGTTCCACTGATCTATCATTGCTAACTGTTATCAACCATGTGGACAATTAAGAGGTTGTGGGCGGGAAGAAGCACAGGTGGGGGGGTCGGAATAGAGTTGCCAGATGGGCTACTGTTAGTTCCCTTCAACAACCTGATGGCAAAAGGGAATAGAAAACAAAAAGGGCAGTGATCTGCGAAAAACACGTGACAAACAAAAACATGAAAGACTGGGTGCAAAACAAATTGCTATTGTATACTTAACATATGGGCTGAGGTGTCAAAGGTGAACTAACCATAGACAAAAGTTTTTACAGAAAAGTGCAACTTTTGTTAAAGGCCCATAGTCAGATGCCAATAGCCCTCCTCCCCAGGGACCCCAGAATTTTACCGGAAAAGTCGTCAAAAAATTTGGTGTTTGACTTTTTTGTCAGAAGGAAAGAAAGCTACTATTTTTCTTCATTTTACCCTGTGAAATCTGAGGGCTAGATTGTCTGTTTTGGGTTATGACCGCGACAATATGCCCCATTTTGGTTGAACACTATTAATTTTACGAAATCCACAATTTTTAGTCTCCAATTAAAACACGGGTTTGGAATATTGGCATGAAACTTAACAGAATGGGTTTTGGTTTGTTTTGAGGCCATTCTATCAAGATTGAAAAAATTTATGTAGGAAGGACACAATGAAAGGCGACATGAACAAAAGGGCAACTCAAAAGAAAAATCCGGGTAACGGATGGAGGGCGGCTAAGTGGGGGGAGGGGTGGTTTGTGTGTGTGGTAAGTGCAACCAAGAAAAAATAAAAAGATAATTCTAGTTTTAGCATACAATTTATTATTAAACATGTGTGCTGGCCTGTGTTGGCAAACAAAAACCCAATGGGCTCGATCTGTGAGATTCGATTGGGGGAAAGGAAAGCTTTTGGAAAACAAATTTTTTTCAAGGAAACATCCAATGCCGTAGTAGTTAATGAAGGAATTGTTAAAAAAAAATGCAGAAACTTTGCACATGAAAAAGGAACCGAGTTACAACGTCCACGCATATAATTCTAAGCACCAAAATTTACCACGCATAAAACTGCACCATGCAATGACAAATATCAGGATGCACGCTTTTGGTCCATTTCGGCCGTGAGAGGAATGGGGAACTGGGACTGAGGGGACTCAGGGGGAATCGTGGGGAGGGGGGAATGTAACGGGAAACAAGGTAAGGATTTCCAAGAATAAAAACCCGTTGAGTTCGCGGGAGACGAAAAAACAGACTAGAATCTTCGGAGTACGATCAAGCGAGGGGCAGACGTAAGTTCTAGTATGCAGAGGGGGATCGTCGGAAAAAAGACAGAGAACTATAGAAGAAAAAGAGGGACAAGGGGCAGGACCAGGAAGGAGGGCCGGGGTGAAAAAAACTTAAAAGGGGGGTGGAAATGAAAGAGAAAGGGGGAGAGAGACAGGATGGAAAGAGCAGTAGACAAGAAAAAATAAAGAAAAAAAAAGAAAACAAACAAAAAACAAGAAGGACAAAAAAAGAAAATTAAAGAAAAACAAAAACAATCATACAAGAAAAAACTTAAAAAACTAAAAGAAAAAAAAAGAAAAACTCCGAACACTAATAATAAAACAAAACACCAAAGAAAGACAGAATAAAAATAAACACACTGTAAAAACAATAAGAAAGCAAATTAAAAAACATAATAAAAAAAAAAAAAGAAAAGAAACCTAATCCAAAAAAAAGACAAAAAGTAAACATTGAGCAACAGACAAACATAAGAGGAAAAGGTAACAAAAAAGATAACAAAAAAGAGGGAAAGAAAATGAAAACTAAAAAGTATAAACGGAAACAAAAAAAAACAACTATCAAGAATAAAAAGAAAAAAATAAAAAACAAGGAAAAATAACAAAAAAAAAACAGAAAAATAAAAAAGGATCATATAACTGACGAAAACGCCGAGCAACCAGAATGAATATCAGAGAAACCTAAAAAAAAATAAAATAATTGAAAAAAAGAAAAAAAAAATACAAAATATAAAATGGTTACTTTAGAAAAAATCAAAGGAAAAAAAAAACCAACAAAAAGACTCAACAAAATAAACACAAAGCAAAGAAAACAACAAAAAAGAACACCAAAAAAACAAAAATATAAAGAACAAAATAAAATAGAAATCCAAAACAAAACCTCCCACAAAAAAACCGCAAACTAAAAAAATCAAAATACAAAAAAAAAAAGAAAACCCCAACCCTAACACCAACACCAGCAACCCATGCCCACAACCTCCCCGGACACCCCCAAACCAACCCCATCCCTCCCAACACCCGCAACACCATAACACCCGCAACACCCCCTTCACCCTAACCAACACCACAAACCTCCCCCAACCAACCCCAAAACCACAACACCTGGGTGTGTCGGTGAGTTTCAGCTTAGATGTAGCGGGGTTGTGGGGGGGGGTGTGAGGGGGGGAGATCCTTTTTATTTTGCGTGTCGGGTCTGTAGGCCCCTGCGGGGGTGATCTGGGGGGGGGGGGGGGTGTTGGGGGTTGGCGGATGGGGGCGGGGTCGGGTGGCGGTTCCTTCCACTCTCCTGTGTGGGCCACTTCTTCCTATTAAGGCTGTTGGTGCGGGAGGGGGGTTTCGTGGGGGATTGGGCGGGTGTGTGCCTTCGGTTGGGGGGGGGTGTGGGGGTTGGTGGTATAACATCCCACAAAAAAAACAAAAAAAAAACACAGCAAAAAAAACCAAAAAACCCCATCCCACTTACCCAACACACCCGCAACACCCCAACACCCCGCAAACCCCACCCACCTCCCCAACACCCCGCAACACCCCATCCCCCTCCACAAACCCCGCAACACCCCAACCCCTCCCCAACCCCGCAACACCCAAAACCTCCCCGAACCCCACAAACACCCCATCCCTAACCCAACACAGCCAACACCCTAACACCCGCAACCATCCCCTACCCAAACACCCCACTACCACCCCACCCCCAGGAACACCCAACACCCTGGAAAACACCCAAGAACACTACCCAAACACCCAGCACACCCAAACAACCCGAAATTACCCACCCCCTCCCCAACACCCGCAACACCTCATCCCCTCCCTAAACACCCCGCAACACCCAACCCAATAACCTCCCAACACCCAAACCCATCCCCCTACCCAACACCCCGTAAAAACACCCCATCCCCCGCAACACCCCACCCCAAACCCAGCAACACCCCACCCCCCCCTCCCCACACCCCCAACACCCAACCGCCAAAGCACCCCGCAACACCCCACCCTTCTCCCCAACACCCGCCCCAAACACACCGTAAAACACCCCGCAACCCCTACCCTCCACACCCCCACCCCCTCTCCCACACCCCGCAACACCCCAACACCACCCAACCCCCTCCCAAGCACCCCGCAACACCCCACCCTCACTCCAACCCCTCTCCCAACACACCATTTACCCCCTCCCCAACCACACCCTTAACCCCCTCCCCACAACCACCCCCCCCCTCTCCCAACACCCGCAACACCCAAACAACACCAACCCCCTCCCCAACACCCTTGCAACATTCCCACCCCAAAACACCCTGCAAGACCCCTCCCCATCACCTGCAACCACCACTCCCCAATACCCTACTCCTCTCAACACCCCACCTCTCCATGTTACACAGAATTTATATCCAATGTACCAGTTTCAGCGATTTAGAAGCAATTATGCATATTTAATTAGATCAATTGCATCCAAAATGCCTTTTAATTGGCCCACATGCATTTGACCAACTATGATCCACACAAAAGATGTATGACGACTAGTCTTTCATGTAGCAAAAGGAATTTGCCTATCCGATGTACCTTTCAGCGATACAGCCATTATGCATATTTAAGTGCTCATTGCATACCTAATCCGCAAATATCACTACTGTCAAAATGGCAAAAAAAGAGCCACACCATACCAAGATTTAATGCCAGGGAAGAAGGGGAATTTGTGTATCGATGTAAAGTTTCACAAAATAGCAATTACGCGATTTTATGATATGATTAGTTTATTTGGCATACTATTAACCACAATAAGCCCAAAAATCTAATCAGTCGAGAACTCTTCAACACGCTTCCGTACACCAAGTACATCATTATATGCCTTACGGAGCTTAGATAACTATACACTAGCTTTTTTCTTAAATTATCCAAATTAGACAATTAGCATATTTTACCCCAAATACCACTTTGACCCAATATGATTCACCAAAGTGCATGCCATAGTATTTTTTCATGCAGCGAAAGGAAATTGGCCTATCCGATGTACGGTTTTTCTGAGATACAGTAATTACGCATATTTAATAGCACTCATTGCATAACCTAAGCGCATGTATACAACAATTTCAACATGCCAAAGATGACGCAACCAAATGATAGGCTTTCATGCAAGTGAGGGAAGTAATTTTGCATATCCAATTACCGTTTCAAATTATCAAAATTTATAGCACTTACGCTGATTTTTCTAGTTAAATTAGCTATTTGCCTACTTAATTTGCCCAAAATACGGGCCCGAAATCTGAATCATTCAGAACTCTCAGCCCCTCTTCCACCAAGTTACATCATCATACGCCTTCTACGGAACTCCGAAACTTGTCCACAAGCCTTGCAAGAAAAATTTTTTGTTAACTATGCAAATAGATACTTAATTAGCATTATTTTACGCCCAAAAAAAAAAAAATCTAATCAGATCGAGAACTCATAGACCCGCTTCTTTCCACCAGTTAAACTCGTAGCCTTAGAACTCCAGCACAAAACGTACATGGAGCGGCAGAACCCTGACAGACGGACAGTAATCACTTTTTCTGTATGTCGAGTCTCGCCGAAACAAGTCAGGCGAGACAATATTCAGTGCGCAAGGTTAATCAGTTTCCATACATGGATGAAAATGTCACAATTGTTTTTTTTTAAATGGTTTAAAATTGGTTTTAGGGCATAACAAAGTACACATTTTCTCAAAATGATATGAGCAGCCGAATTCCGAAAAAAAATTTTCACAAGTCAGTCATTTAAATTGAATAAAAAATACCCGTTCCCAAGAATGCCCATCCAACTGCATCACAAATGTTGAATGGGGATTTAAACATGAGACATTTGTACCTCTGGATGACCTCTGACCTTGCCATTATCTGTCCTAAAAACTCAAAATAGACTGCCACCAAGCAGGACTTTTATTTGCTACTTATTACAATTAAAGCCTATTTAAACATACCGTCTTCAAATATCAAGCCAAAAACCGTCCATTATTCTTATAATGTCTTGTGGAATAGAGGGGGGGGGATACATTGAGCCATCGCTTTGTACCACTCCAGGTGAGACAGAACCGCAGTACCTTCCCAGCAGTGCCCAAGTTGTCAACTCCAGAATGACGTCTAACCCGTCATATCCCAATTGCTGGATTCTGAAATGGAGGAGTTTGCAGCTCAAATTAGTTAATTTTTAAAAATGTTTTTCAATATACTGTTTAAGAGATACAGTAATTACGCATATTTAATTAGCTCATTTGCATACCTAAGCCGCATGTATCACACACTTTCAAATTGCAAAGATGCGCACCATGATAGGCTTTCATGCAGTGAAGGAATTTTCCATATCCAATGTACCGTTTCAAAATTATAGCACTTACGCTGATTTTTCATATTAATTAGCTCATTTGCATACTTAATTTGCCCAAAATACGCCCGAAATCTAATCAGTTCAAGAACTCTCCAGCCCGCTCCTTTCCACCAAGTTACATCATCATACGCCTTACGGAACTCCAGAAAACTTGTACACAAGCCTTGCAAGAAAATTTTTGTTAACTATGCAAATTAGATACTTAATTAGCATATTTTACGCCCAAAATCTAATCAGATCGAGAACTCATAGACCCGCTTCTTTCCACCAAGTTACATCATCGTAGCCCTTACGGAACTCCAGACAAATCGTACATGGATGCCGCGCAGACACCCTGACAGACGGACAGTAATCACTTTTCTGTCTGTCTTAGTCTCTGCCGAACAAAGTTCAGGCGAGACAATAATTCAGTGGGCAAGGTTAATCAGTTTCCATACATGGATGAAAATGTCACAATTGTTTTTAAATTGTTTAAATTGGTGTAGGGCATAACAAAGTACACATTTTCTCAAAATGATATGAGCAGCCGAATCCGAAAACAAAATTTTCACGAAGTCATTTTAAATTTGAATAAAAATACCTTGTTCCCAAGAATGCACATTCCAACTGGCATCACAAATGTGAATGGGGATTTAAACATGGAACATTTGTACCTCTGGATGACCTCTGACCTTTGGCCATTATCTGGTCCTATAAAACTCAAAATAGACTGCCACCAAGCAGGACTTTTTATTTGCTACTTATTACAATTAAAGCCTATTTAAAATATACCGTCTTCAAATATCAAGCCAAAACCGTCCTTATTCGTATAGATGTCTGTGTGGAAATAGAGATACATTGAGCCATCGCTTTGTACCACTCCAGGTGAGACAGAACCGCAGTACCTTCCCAGCAATGTGCCCAAGTTGTCAACTCCAGAATAGACGTCTAACCCGTCATATCCACAATTGCTGGATTCTGAAATGGAGAGTTGCAGCTCAAATTAGTAATTTTTAAAATGTTTGTTCAATAATACTTGGTTTAATTCTGAGAAGCAGTGAATGAACATGACATATTTTGATAAAGTAAAAAAACACACCTTTTAACTTTTACCAGTTTGGTAAAAAAAATTAAGTCAAGGTTTGAAATTCTGCAGGACTAAGTGGAAACGTTTATGGTTCTAAATTAGACCTTTGCTTCTGTGTGTGAAATCACACCAGATATTACCCAACATTCCAAGTCATGT
>JAMKCH010050750.1:0-24856 GCA_023653785.1 Ophioderma brevispina
AATATTGTCAAACTCATAGCGAGCCCATAAATTTTGGGCGTAAATCATCCGATTTCTGATATCAGTTTTGGATCCGATATTCAACACTTGGATCCTCAAAACCATGATAAGCATAAAAGGGGATACTTTAGTAGGATAAATCTATTGTATTTCCACCTGTGAGGTTGGTTGTTTTACGTCTATGTATATGTGATTGTGAATAAAAGTGTCAACTCTGTGCACAAAAAAATGGATGACAATTTTGAAAATGTCACTCAACGTTTGCGTTGAGCTTAATAAAAAAAGCGGCAACAGAAAGCACACGTACAAGAATTTTATAAAGAGAAAGATACGAAGAATCAGATTTTCTAGAACAACTGCTTGATATCCCATTAACCCTAAAGAGCCGGGCTTTTGACCGATTCACCTCCGGGGGGGGGGGGGGGGGGGGGAGGGGTATTCCACCCCCTAGGATCTCTGAACGGGGAATGATGAAATATCATATGTGTGGTACCACTGGATAGCTATGACCTCCCGAATGCAAAATGCGAAAAAATCTACAAAAATGTGCAAAATCATGGTTTTCGCCATTTCAAGCAAAAGTTGAATTTTTAGTCTGCTCTTACTACAAATAAATCAAATAAAGAAGATAGCAAATATTGACTGTATCCTTAGCACCAAAACTGGATTTCGCGGTTTTGTTAATTAAATGGGAAATTGATTTTTTCGCCACCGCAGTGCGAGATTACGTAACGCCGCGTCATAACGTAGGTCCGATTTTCTTCACAACGCGAGTACTTAATCGAAGCGACAGCCGCAAGGCTTCAAAAAAAATTCATCCAGTCTAACAAAGAGGATGTGAACGACACAATCCGCTGTTGGCGCGCACTTCATAAAAAAAATCGCACTTGTAACAAAAATCGTTACAAAACTGCGTTAGATGACTCTATTGTAACGAACAAACAGGGACAAACTTCGACCCAGTAAGGTAACAAAATTAAAAGTGATGAACTTTTTCTAAGGATTTTCCATTTAAGAAAATTACTCCCTACGAATTGTTACGAACTGTGTTAAGCTGTTTTTGAAACAACAAAAAGGGACAGCGTCAACGCACAGTTTGTACAAAAAAACACATCTATTTTGTACAAAATATTCAAAGGATGTCATGCGAACACTAATTCGCCCCACATCAACTCGTCCAATTACCAATGTACATAGTAAATCGCCCTATACTAATTATTGTCCTAGTATAACTTCATCCCATATCAACTCGCTCTGCCAATACCAACTCGCCCAATATTAACCCGCCCCATATTGACTCGCCATATCAATCGCCCCAATATTAATTTACCCATATCAACTCTTCCAATATCACTAGCGCGATACCAAATATGCCAAATATAGGTGGCCCTACCCAAAAGGCATTCGTATTACAAAAAAATCATATCGCCCACGATTCAAGTCGCAACGTTTTTAATTCTCTCCATTTTAACTCGGCCCACATCAAAATCGCCGCTACCAATCGCCCAATTATTACACGACATAATCGATCGCCTCTTACCAATTCGCCTTATTCATAAATTTGCCGTTTTAACTCGCTCATATTTTAAACTCCCACATGCCAAAACCACCCCATACAATTTAGCCCCAATATCACTTCACAAATATTTCAACCTATATTTCCAAGTGGACGATAAATTTCAGCAACCCACTTCGATACGAAATTGTCAAAGTTTGGTAAAAAATGGAAGCAGCCCATTGAGCCACTTTCAAATCTCCCCAAGACGATATACTTCAGCAACACAATTGTAACAAAAAATGTTGAAAAGTTGCGTTAAGATTTGTAAAAAGGGACCCATACTTACTAACACTTAAGTGATCGGGGGGGGGGGGCGTTCGTAGGGACACCCCAAATTATTTTGCGTTGGTGCCGCTTTAACGCGTGGGTTCTTTCAGCGCAGCATTTGTTTGTAATTGTGTGACTTTTACATGCGTCTTTTCATACCAAAAAAAAAATCAAATCGGCCAAGCGTTAAGGAGTTAATCGTTAATGAGTTAATTAGTGGGCGGGTCCCATGGACCCCACCCCCCTTGGGACACTAACGGAAGTCAACTGAGAATATTTAAAAAAATCAGAGAACCAAAACATTTTTTTTGCTGATATATGTTCACCCATGCATATAAGGAAACAAAAATAGTAACATTAAAAATTAATTAACCCTTTATGTGTGAAAACAAACAACTTTCATTGTAGACGTTGCTACACCGTTACTGTATATACAAAGTCTATGGAAAAGATGTGTATTTATTGCACTACCCGGTAAAAAATACGGGATTCCTAAAATTCAAGTTTTTGGTAAATATATAATAATTTGGGTCTTCTAGAGAATACTCAACACTAAAAATAGTTTTCAAAAAGTTTTGAGTAAGCGCAGGCTCATTGAATTTCCGTCTTTTGCCCATTTTCGCTTGTTTGAAAACAATGTTTGGCCCCTAATGGCCGCCCAAAAAACCATATTCATTGGTTATTGCTGATTGGGGTTGTCTTATGGACCCGTCAAATGTGGTGACATTCGTGCAAAAATTACCTCGGGAAAGTGGTTTCCTGGGGGGGTCCCATGGAACCCCCTCCCATTTGGGCACAACGGAGGAAAAACACCTTGGTCACAATAAGGTAAAGCAAAAACAGACAACGATGGATTTTAATTTTTGGCTTCATGCAAGGCGCAACCAAAAGTACACAGAGATTAATATTGCAGATTAAATACGTGGGACCAAAAAGCAAAAATGGAGCCCCCACAGGCCCCCTCATGCAGTTAAGTGTACGTTAACTCAGCCAACTTTACAACTTAAAATATTTCAAATATCTTTCCCAGGACATAATACCTTCAACACCCACTTTTAACACAATGTTACAAAGTGCGTTAGCTTGCTGCTGCTCTATATTGCAGATTTATGTTTTATTTGCTTATTTTGTCTTATTTAGCCTGGGTAGATCATTTATGGTCGACTCGCTTTCCCAATGATGCCCATGGATCAGACGATTTAGACAGCCAGGGTTTCACCACTCTTATCGATTTTCCATGTATCAGGACCGACGTTTAGAAACGTCCCCCTCCAAAGGACGGGTATTCTCTGGTTCGTTTGCCATTCCAAATGAGCCCGGGAGAGCGGAAATCCAGTTTTAATCAATATTCTTGGCAAATCAAACCAGATTTAGTAACCATATCCCATCAAGTGGGCTCGATTCGTGAACCTCTGTATCAAAGGCGAATACCTAACCCGTGGGCAACGCTCTCCAATTAAAAGATCAACTTTCCTAGCAGTGAGTAACAACAAGGAAAGTTATTTTATCCTTTACATCGCCGGAAGGTAAAAAAAAAAACTGACTAGCAAACTGAACGGTCACCTCTCCAAAATACTTCAATCTCTTCCCCTGACCGATAATACCTCAACAACCCACATTGTAACAATTGTACAAATGCGTTTATTTCTTTTTAAGGGAAACTTCACCCACTTTGTACAAATTGTTACAAGTGCGTTAAGCTGCTGCGGGTATATATCTTTCCCGCAGTGAGTAACAAAGTGGAGGAAATATATCCCTACCTCCTGCGGAAAATGACTAGCAACCTGACGATCACCCCAAAAATATTTCAATTATCATCCCATGACGATAATAGCTCAAGCAACCCACTTTTAACAACATTGTTACAAAGTGCGTTATTCTTTTTAAGGGAAAACTTCAACCCACTTTGTAACTGCTGCTTGCTCTACTATATTGTATAAAATAAACTTCTTTCTCTTGCAGTGAGTAACACAGTGGAGAAATATATCCCTGGCAACCGACAATCCCCAAAAGGGAGGAGCGGTATTGTGCGTGAGATCTAGATACTAATGTTTTCCTTATGTTTACTGTGATTCTGATTTTCATAGCATAATTCCTAATGCCCACACCTAGTTTGCTATACAAAGTAAATGCTTGTCTTAGTGACATATAGAGCAGCAGCATTAGCAGCAGCTTTACACACCTTTATCACTTTGTTACATAGCGCGTTTTAAGTTCCTCTCTTTTTAAAAATTTTATTGCACTTTGTAACAATTTTGTTTATGTGAGTTGCTAGTTGTATCATTAAGGAAGATCTTTTACTGTTTAATAGTTAAAGTGGGCTGACATTGGTTGGCGATTTGATATGGGACAAGTTGAAATGGGGTTCTAGCTAATATTGGGAACAATTGATCATGTAATTCGTTACAAGTGTGTTGAAGTTATCATTCTTGTACGCGCCATATAGAGCAGTAAACAGCAAGCAGATTCACGCATGCTTGTAACAACCAATTGTTACAAAGTGGCGTTATTCCTTTTGTTAAGGGACAGCTTTACCCACTTTGCAATCAAAATTGTTACAAAGTGCATTTAAGCTGCTGCTGGCTCTATATTGCGTTTTAATTTTTTATTTGTGCCTTATTTTTGTCTCTTTAAGCCTGGTGTATCCATTCAGTGTTCACTGCTTTCCAATGATTCCCATGGATCCAGGACGATTTAGGACAGCCCAAGGGTTTCACCCTACTCTTATCGATTTTCCATGTATAAGGGACCGCCGGCTTACCGTCCCCTCCAAAGGACGGGGTATTCTCATGGATCATTTGCCCAATTCCAATGAACCACGGGAGAGCAGAATTCCAGTTTTTAATCAAAAGTTCTTACAACTCAAATCCAGTACTTTAGTAACCAATTACATTCCCATATGGGCTCGATTCGGGGACTCTGTTCAAAGTCGAATACCTACCAGCTGGGCCACGCTCTCCCGTAAATATACTTTCCAGCAGTGATAAAGTATCGGTTTATCCTTTACCTCCCTGAAAGGAACTGACTAGCAAACTGACGGTTCACTTCCATACTCCAAAAAATACTTCAAATATCCCCTGACAATAATTACCTCAACAACCACACATTGTAACAAAATGTTACAAGTGCGTTATTACTTTTTTTCAAAAAAACTAAAAAATCAATAAAATAACAAAAAATTGTTACAAAGTTCGTTAAGGTCTGCCTGCTGGCTATATGATCTTTCCGGCTCAGTTGAGATAACACAATGGCGAAATCCTGACTATTCTATCCCCCAATCAGCTAACAATATCCAACGGAAAAGAAGGTGGAATAGCTCCCTGAAGAAAAAGTACTAAGCACCTAGACGAGCACCAAAAAAACCAAAAATATTTCAATTATCTTCCCATGACGATAATACCCTCAACAACCCACGTGTAACACATTGTTACAATTGCGTTATTATTCTTTTTTTTAAGGCAACTCAACCCCCTTTTGTAACAAAATTGGTTACAAAGTGCGTTAAGCTGGCGGCTGCTATAATCTTTCTCCCGCCGTGAGTACACCATGGAGAAAAATATCCCTTACCTTCCCTGAAGGAATATATCTTTCCTGCAGTGAGTAACACAGTGGAGAAATATATCCGGCAACCTTGACAATCACCCCCAAAAAGTGAGGTATGCGTTAATTTGTGCTGTTAGATCTAGGAGTACAATGTTTTTTCTTATGTTTCGGATCTGATTTCATAGGCCCTAAATCATAATGCACATACCCGAGTTGCATAAACAAGTAAAACAATGCTAGTCTTAGTGACATATATAGCAGCACATCAGCTTTAATACAACACCTTTATCACATTTGTTTCCTAGCGCTTTGAATTCCTTTTTAAAAAAATTTATTGCACTTTGTAACAATTTTGTTACAATGTTGAGTTGCTAAAGTTGTATCATTAAGGGAAGATATTGTAATGTTTTAATAAAGTGGGCTGACTATTGTGGTCGACGGGATATGGACAAGTTGGAATGGGGCGAGCTAATAATGGGACAAATTGGGATCAGGTAATTCGTTATCAATGGATTGAAAGTTATCATTCTTGGACTTGCCAATCGAGCAGTAACATCAGCAGAATTAACGCGCTTTTAACAATTAAATGGTTACATAATGTGTTGCTGAAGCATATAGATATTTAAAGTATTGGTTAAGTTGTTTATGGACGAATTAGGGTAGAGGTCGAGTTTATCAAGATTATATTAATATATTTGTTATACGTCCTCCATTCGTTCACTGTGTTGGGCCTTGTAACTGCTGCATAGAGCGCAGTAGTGCTCATAGAAGGCAGCAGTAGTAACGGTGGCTTTAACAACTTTGTAACAATGTTCGTACAAGGTGGGTTACTGAATTTATATCGTTCTTAAAGATATTTGAATATTTCAAACTATAGAGTGGGCCTGAATGAAGGAAGCGAAGTGGCCAAGTGTATGGGGGTGATTTAAAACGTGAGGAGTTAATGATTGGCGATTGAAATGGGAATGTTAAAATAAGGCGAATTTGTAAGAGGCGATTCGATATGGGCAGTTTGGTAATCGCGATTTGATATGGGCCGGAGTTGAAAATGGGAGTGAGCGAGTGCAAGTGAGCATGGACGATTTATACGAAAGCGATTTGGTAATGGGCGAGTAATACTTGGCATAGTGGTGTCGGCAACTAGATTATATTTGGAAGAGTTGATAAGGGCAAATTAATATGGGCGAGTTGATATGGTGTTGAGGTGTTATGGACGAGTTGAAATGGGCAAGTCAAAATGTGGGCGAGCTAATAATATTGGGACGAATCAATAAGGGAGATTTGCTATGGACGAGTTTGTATTGGGCGAGTTGATATAGGTCGAAGTTATGTTTTTAATGGAAATCTTTGATATAAATCACAGCAAATTTGATTTTTGTTACAAATGCGTCGAAGTTGTCCCTTTTGTGTCACAAGACCTTAATAACGCAGTTCGTAGCACTTTTTTTAGTGGGGATAATGTTCTTTAATGAAGATCTTTGAAAATTCATTCACTTTTTTGAATTTTTGTTACCAAGTGCGTCGAAGTTTGTCCGTTTTGTTCTAGTCCACAAGAAGCGTATAACTCATTCATACCATTTGTACAAGCGCGTTTTGTTATAAGTGCTTGCCAACATATTCGCCCTGCGCATTTTTTGTAACAAAACTCCCAAGGGTGAATTTTCGTTACTGAACAGGAATCATCCGAATTCCTTTTAAATGTTGGTACCACAGGGTAGCTTAGCGATTTTTCTCCTTTTTCCATTGGTAGCAAAATAAGTAACCCCCAATTCCATCTTATTATGTCCCTATGACGTATATCTTAAGCAGATGAAGAACTGAATATATGAGGGAAAATTGATATTACGGCAATTTTAAGCGACTCAAAACTATTAATAACACTAAATGCTCTCATTATGTAAAACTAGTCCATTTCCCATCAAGTAAAGAGCACAAACCGCATGAAATAGGATATTCCTAACCATTTTTGGCGAAATTGAATTTTCTTTCCCTGTGTCTCTATGGAATTGACAATTTTTGCTAAATTCGAACTTTATGACGTCACTGTGACGTAATGCTATGCAAGTTGGTACTTAGTTTGTTATAAATGGAAGGAGGGGACCATAGCTATCTATTGTTACCAAAATCAAGTGTCTGTGATAATCCTATGTTGTGCTAGCATTTTTGTACTTTCTCGCCCGAAAGAGGGGTGGTTGCCACCGCCACCCCACCCTCAAAACCATCATTTTGATCACCCTGGATATTACCCCATACCCCGGTGGAGGTGTGTTTTAGGATGAAAAGGATCGGAAAATGTCCAATTTCAGTTACAATAATTACATAATTTGGCACCAAAAAAGGGGTTTTAGGAAGCCGGGGAAAAACAACCTGAAGTGGGTTGGTAACCCCCCCCCCCCCTTCTGTAGAAGAGGGTTACGCTTTGCCCACGTTTCTCATTAAAATTTGAAATATTCATTCCCAATGTCATAAAAATGGACACACCCAACGCAAGAACCATCCCCATATTACAGATCCTGTACCTAGACAAAATCTTAAAAACATCTTTTAAGACACTTGAATTGTTAGAGTAGGTGGCCATGATGGTTTACACCACCTTTTATAAAGATATTTTTTTTTCTGTTATTCTTCTCGTGGAAAAGCATCGTTAAGTTTGTATTAAAACTAAACCGTAATATACAACCTAGGCAAACAACATCGAATTGTCAGAGCAGGTTCCATGATACGTTGTGCCACGTTTCTATTAAAACTCTGTTAAAGTGAATTACTCTTAAAAAATCGTTCAAATTTCAATCAACGCAAACGCTCACTCCATATGCAACCTATGACCAAAACCTATAGAAAATTTCGACTTTTCTAGAAACACTTGAAATTGATAGGGGAGGATTTCATGATAATATGCAACCATGTTTTTGACGAAATTATAGATTTTTTCATTTTAGAGATCCTGCTTCGAAAAAATCGAAATAATTTCACCACCGCAAAACGTCACAACTTTGCTACGTTTTGCGTTGATATTATAAAAAAAGGGCAACCCCCCAAACGCAAAACACGTTACAACCCCGGTATACAGTCCTGTGGCTAGTAGGCAAAATCTGAAAAATATATTGTTTCTAGAAACACTTTAAATTGTTAGAGTAGGTAACCCTGATTGGTTTTCAACCTTTTTATGATGTTATATTATTTATATTCTGGTTTAGTGCTTCCTAGTGGAAAACAATCTTTAAGATTGGCTCATCATCCTAAACTTGACATCTATACAACCTAGGCAAAAAACCTTGAAAATTCGACTTTTCTAAAACCACTTGAAATTCCTTACAGTAGGTAGCCCATTATGGTTTTGCACCTCTTGTTTCTATAAAGATATAGTTTGTAACCACGTTTCTATTCAAATGTTATATATTTCAGATCTGTTCAGCGATTACTCATACAAAAATCGTTAACATTTGCATCAACGCAAAACGTACAAATCCATATGCAAACTATGACAAAAACCTATAATATTCGACTTTTTTCTCGAAACACTTGAAATTGTGGATAGGGGAGGTTTCCATTAAAATTTGCCAAAACGCATTTTTTTGAGACGAAAGTTTTCGGAGGGTATTTTTCATTCTAGCTAGCCTACAATCGAAAAAATATCCTAACCTTTGCTCACCACAACCGCAAAACGTAAACAACTTTGCTAGCGTTTTTGCGTTGAATTTGGAAAAAGGGGCAACTCCACGCAAAACGTTACAATCCATATTCAACAAAAGCGTTTATATAGGCGAAAATCTAAAAACAAACTTTTCTATAACGCTTGGAAAGGTTAGAGCAGGTAGCCATGACATAGTTTGTACCACGTTTCTCTTAAATGTTACATATTTATTTCTGTTTAGTGATTACCCATTAAAAAATCGTTAGATTTGCATTCACGCAAAAATACAATGCATATGCAACATAGGTAAAAACCTAGAAAAGTTCGACGTTTCTAGGAAACCCTTGATTGATAGGGGAGTATTCATGATAATTTGCCCATGTTTTTGACTGAACATTTATATGTATTTTTCATTTTAGATGCCTGCCATATCGAAAAAAATCGATAAATTTCAATCAATCCCCCACAGCACAACGTAACAACTTTGCTACTTTTGTCATGAGATGTGGAAAAAGGGGCAACTCAAACGCAAAACGTACAATCCATATAAAGCGTTTATATAGGCGAAAATCTGAGAAATAAAAACTTTTCTAGAATGCGTTGAATGGTTCGAGAAAGGCCCCCAAAAAAGCCATGATAGTTTGTACCACGTTTCTATTAAAATTTTAAATATAGTTCTGTTTATGTGTTGCCTCATTAAAAAATTGTAAGATTTTGCATTAACCTGCAAAACGTAGCAGTCCATATGCAACTATAGGTAAAAACCTAGAAATTCTACTTTTCTAGAAACTGGAAAGTGATGGGGAGGTGTGCATGAAAATTTGCACCATGTTTTTGACGCAAATTTATAGGTATTTTTTCATTTTAGATAGCCTGCCTCGAAAAAATTCGATAAATTTTTGCCATCGCCCCGCAAAACGTAACACTTTGCTACTTTTTGCGTTGAGATTCTGGAAAAAAGGGCAACTCGAACGCAACACGCAACAATCCATATACAGCGTTTTTATAAGGAAAATCTGAAGAAATAAAACTTTTCTAGAACGCTTGGAATTGGTTTGACCTGTGCAGGATAGTTTGCCCACGTTTCTGATTAAAATTTTCAATATTTATTTCTGTTTAGTGATTACTCATTAAAAAAATCGTTAGATTTGCATTAACCGCAAAAGAGCAATCCTCTGCAACAATCGGTAAAACCTAGAAAATTCGACGTTTCTAGAAACCATCTAGAAATTGATAGGGGATGTTTTCATGCTAAATTGCACCATGTTTTTCGACGAAAATTTATAGGTATTTTTTCATTTTCGATGCCTGCACGAAAAAATTCGATCAAATTTCATTAACGCAAAACGACACTCCAATGCAACATAGGTAAAAACCTAGAAAATCGAACTTTTTCTAAAACACTTGAAATTGCTTGGGGTGTGCATGATATTTGCACCATGTGTTTTGACGACCATTTATTGTATTTTTTTCATTTTAGATAGCCCTCATCGAAAAAAATCGATAAAATTTGCATCACCGCAAAACGTAACAACTTGCTACTTTTGCGTTGAGATGTGAAAAAAGGAACAACTCAACGCAAAACGTAACAATCCTTATACAGCGTTTATATAGGCGAAATCGAAACACAAAAAACTTTTCTAGAAACGCTTTGAATGGTTAAACAGAGCAGGAAGCCATGATAGTTTGTACCACGTTTCGATTAAAATTTTAATGGGGGGGGTTTATTTCTGTATTGATTACTCATTTAAAATCGTAAGATGTGCATGAACGCAAAACGTAGCATTCCTCTGCAACATCGGTAAAAACCTAGAAAATTCCGACTTTTCTAGAAAAACCTGAAATTGATAGGGGAGGTGTGCATGATAATTTGCACCATGTTTTTGACGAAAATGTTATAGGTATTTTCATTTATATAGCTTGCATCGAAAAAATATTCGATAAAATTTGCAAACGCCGCAAAACATAACCACTTTTTTGCACTTTTTTGCGTTGAGTTGGCCCCTTTTTTTTTTCCGATCTCACGTTTGTACACGTGGCATTTAAATTTTAATATATTTCTTTCTCTTTTAGCGATTACTCATAAACGCAACGTAACAATCCATATGCAGCCTAAGCAAAACTTATAGGCAAAAATTATTTTTTCTAGAAACACTAGAAATTGATATAGTAGCTTCCATGAATAATTTGCAACCATGTTTTTTTACGAATATTATAGAGAGCCTTATATAGGTACAAATCTGAAATTAAGACTTTCTAGAAACACTCTTGACTTGTTTGCACCACCATGTTTCTACCTATGAGATTTTACATTTTTTATTCTGTTATTGATTCCCTGGGTAAAGAATCGTTAAAATGGTTACATAAAGATTTTAAAATCCATGCAATTGCTCGTCGCCATTGAAACACAAAGGAGTCGAACACACCGTAACCCTCCAAGAGCATCCGATAACCATGCAAGTGTCCACTTTTGTTAAATGCATTAGTTTGACCATTTTGAGCCAAGTTAACGGTAAATCGGGATCCAGGAAATGCTAATCAACCATTAAAACACAAAGGAGGGACCGAAACACCGAGACACATTCAGAAAGCGTCCAGAAACCATCCAAATGTCCACTTCTGCTTAAAATCAACTATATTGACCATATGGACAGAAATGGCTAATTGGAGTTCCAGCCATTCGAACCCCAATCATACACATAGGAGTCGTAAACCCCGATAACCACCCAGACACCATCTTTGAATCAGTGTCCACTTTCTTTCTTTCTTAAAAAATGACCCTTTTGGACAAAGAATTATGGTCCGAATGGGTTCTCTAAATGTCAACAACCATTAATACACAAAGGAGCCGAAAACAACGGGAACCACCCAGACAAACACCATCTGGGATAAAGGGCCAATTCTTAAAAATCAATATTTTGACACATGGCCATACATGCTGATTTGGGTTCCAGGCAAAGCTCAACAACCATTGTTACACAACGGAGCCAGAAAACAACCGGGAACCATCCAGAAACCATCTCGGAACCATCCAAAGTGTCAACTTTTATTGTATCAATATCAATATTTAACCAATACTAACCAAAATAATCTGAATATGGGTCCATGCACTGCTCATCAACGCATTGAAACACAAAGGAGCCGAAAACACCGGGGACCATTAAGAACCATTTGGGAAATATCTAGTGCCCACGTCCTGCTTAAAACTTATTATTTTGACCATTTTTGAACCAAAAGTAAATCGGGCTCAAGGCAATGGTCATCAACCAGTGAAACACAAAGGAGCCGAAACAAACCGGCACCATACAGAACCACCCACCCGGCACCCATCCAAAGTGCCCATTTTTGTTTAAAAAATCATTCTTTTGACCATTTGAACCAAATAGCCGATTTGGGTTCCAGCAAATGTCAAACCAGCATTGATACACGACGGGCCCAAGAAATCCGGAACATGCGAAACCCCCTGGGAACCAACCAAATGTGCACTTTTGTTTTAAAAACACATTTATTTTGACCATTTGAACCAAAAAGCCGATTTGGGTTCCAGGCAATACTCAACAGCCATTATAATCGAAGGATCCCCGGAATCCGGGAACCATCCAGAAACCCTGGGAACCACCAAGTGTCCACTTTTTTTTAATCATTTAATTTTTTTTTATTTTGACCATTTGAACCAAAAATCGCCGATTTGTTTGGTGTCCCAGCAATGCTCAACCGCCATTATACACGAAGAGCCCAGAATCCGGGAACATCCAGAAAGCCCCTGGAAACCAACCAAAGTGTCCACTTTTGTTTTAAAATCATTATTTTGACCATTTTGAAAACCACAATAGCCGATTTGAGTTCCAGGCAATGCTCAACAGCCATTTATACACGAAGGAGCCCAGAACCGGGAACCATCCAGAAACCACCTGGGAACCAACCAAAGTGTCCACTTTTGTTTTGAAAATCATTATTTTTTGACCAACTTTGAACGCAAATAGTTTCATTTTTTTTTGGTCTTAGAGAAAAGTTGTTACGTTTTGCGTTGATTGCCCTTTTTGAGGAGTAAACGCAAAAACGTAAAACACCTTGCTACACTTAACACTTTGGCGTTGTTGCTACAACACTTTGGCGGTGCTCCACACGGTTCGTTTCCCAGTACACTGCAATGCCCGCATTGAAAAAATCAAAAACTGCAAACTTTGTTTTTGGGTGTTTTGCGTCGTTCGGGCGTTCTAATCTCGTCCATTTCTGCACGTTTTTCCGCCAGGTATAAAGAAAGAGCAAGACCTAGACAATTAAAATGTAATATTTCGAAAAACTTTCTAAATGTTCTGACTTTGACACAATACTGATCGAAAAACATGCCGAGATACTTTTTTGTCCCCAGGTGTACTTAGGTCTCCAAGGTAACACGGATGGATACTTAGTAATTTTTTCCCTGGAGAATGGCCAGCGCACCAAGTGGTTGAAAAAAAACCCTATGCGCTTCGAACCATGGAAAAATTAATAAATTATCCAATACATAGACATGTTTTAAAGTACTTTGTGTCAACATTCCCCTGACCTTTAAATCCAAGAAAACCAAGCTTTTTCAGGTCAGGGATCATATTTTCAGGGCCAATGTATATGCCTTATTCTTGTTGAATTATATATCAGTTTTTTAAATACCATCATTTGATATCAATTTTGAGGAGTTATTCGAAATTGCTTTGGATTTTTTGAGTTCAAAGTGGCATTTTTTGCCCATTTGAGATTAAATTAGAAAAAACAACACTGGTTTGACCAAAACACGTTGGTAATACAACTGGTTAGAAGTTCAAACTCATCTGGGTTCATTTAAAGGTAATTAATTTTTTTTTTAAAATCCCATAAAAAATGTACCAATGTTCCTAAAATGGTCCTTGATGATATGGGACATGTATGGATAAGGGGGGGAAGGGTATTAATGGGTTATTTTTAGAACATGACCTTCTTTTTTTGCCCAAGAATTGATTTGTGTTTACCAAAGTTTCAAAAAAGGCCTTCATAGCAAGAGCAAGTCATAGCGGTTGTTCATTGTTGCAAAACTGTCCTAAACTGCTTGGTTTTAAAAAAACAGAAATTGTGGATATTCTCAAAATTTATGTGACTGTATGTACCCATGTAAGGTTTTAAGACAAGATATCAAGTTAGAAAGAGTATCAGAAGTCATTTTGATGGCATTCTTGAAAATGGCTCAAATGCTACTTTTTTTCACAAATAGATTGAATATTCAAAGTTACTCAAAGTGACTTAAGGATAAGGTATATTGGTTATTTTGTGATCTTCTGATTCACCTTGAGGTCATGGTTTGCTTAATGATCCTTCCAGTGTGGGTTTGAGGTTTTAGAAACAGGTCAACTAGGAATCTGAGTAATCATTGAAACAGGTCGGAATTGCAGCTTTAAAGTGGCACTGGTACATTTTCACAAAATATGAAAATTCTTCACTTTGCTTGCAAATGAATAGTCTAGGACCTTGGAAACTAAAAACAAACTCCAAAACTTAATAGAGTAACGACATCAGGTAAATTTGTACGCTAACTTGTAGGCTAAAAACCACAAAGGTCACAGACCGTTCACGAGGTTGGATGCCCTTGGGAATCAACGCCGCGAGTGCTTTCCTTGTTAAACATCATTGCTGTCGTCTGCTGAAGAAAAAAATTCTATTTTTAAATCTGTTTCCCACAGGGGCGCTGATTGGGGCTTAATCATTTCACGTGAGGTCAATGTGTATAAAAGCTTTACAACCATGCACAAATATCACTTTAAATCTTGAGGCGCACTATTTTTTAAGATCGTCCGCTAGGAATACCTCATGGCAGCCTGATGCGTGTGGTGTCTGATTGGCATTCTGTGTGTGTGTAAAAAACATTTGAATTAAAAAAAACTTTTGGTTAAAATGTTTGTCTAGGCTTTTTAGTACGGGTTATGATCAAATTCAACTTGGTATGCATATACATTGAGACCAGGGGTCTTAGGTGGGGTCACAGATGAGGGGTCAACGTCGTTCAGGGTCACTTAGGGTTATTTCTGTGCTGTGGTAATACACTTACTATGTGGTTAAAAATGTCTGCATTTTAGTGCAGGTGTATGGATCAAGTTCATACATGGTATGCTTTTATTACATTGAGGCACGGGCCGTAATTTGGTTCACATATGAGGTCAAAGGTCTTCAGGGGTCCTTATGGTCATTATATCTTGTCATGTGGTATTCACACTTTTTTGGTTAAAAGTGTTTAGCATTTTAGTGTCAGTGATGGATCCAGTTCATACTTGGTATGTCTTATACATGGAGGGCAAGGGGTCTTATGTGTGGTCATAGATAAGGAGGTTCATTCTTTGTGGTTAAATCTAACATTTTAGTGCCCTTTAGTGCATTGATGGATCAATTTCATACTTGTGTGGCCTATCTATTGATCAAAGGGTCTTATGTGGGGTCATATGTCATTGCAGGGGTCGCTTAGGGTTTTGACCGCCTAATTGGAGGACGACCTATTTGGGACCGCCGTCCCTCTTTTTAAAAAAATTGCCTTGTCTCTTTACCGTCTAAATAGATGTTGCTTGTAGGATAAGTCATATGACACATCATGGATTCCAGCAGTTGGGTGATTGCTGTTAACCACTAACTCATTATTACTCTTCTTCAATGGAGCATTGCTGATAACATAATGAGTCCCTTTCTGCTGATAAAACTGGCTCGGCTCTATAACTCTTGTATCCTTTGACATATTTGACCTTCCCATCTCATTTGCTCTCATTAAACTCCATTGTCATTCAGCTTTGGTACTTGGAAGTATGATTCATCCAAGTTCTATAAAAATCAACACTCAACCACCTGGCCCTGGGGGATATTTTTTCCCTGGGGAACATTCTTCTTCACCGCAATACAGCAAGAACCCCATGTCGCAGACTTCTGCTCATCAAACTATTGTACCTGAGTAATTTGTTTTAAGTGTTGGGTGAAGTTGTATTGACATACCTCATACTTAGGACAAGGGGTAGGATAATAACCATGGTCCGATAATGGTATCACACCTGTCATCTGTAAATAAGTAGCATGTTTAAGAACATCGACCTCATTCCTTCTAAACCTTTCAACAACTTAATCTACTGAAGCATAGAAAACGTGGCATCAGTGATATACTTTTGGTCTTATTTGGTGTTTCTTCTCTATCCCATGCCCTCCTACCTACCCTCTCTCCACCCGACTCTCCACCAAACCACCCCTCTCCTACCTCACCCAACTTTCCAACCCCACACTAACAATCTGCTAATCTACTCTGACTTTCCAGCTGCCCTTGCCCTAACTGCCCCAATCCTCATACTCCACCTTCCCCCCCACGACTTCTCCATTCCAACTCAATCTCTACTACCACGACAAACCAAACTAACCCCACAACACCATACTCCACCTCCTGTGACTAACTCCCCAACCCCAACTTCCCAACCCCAATTCTCTGCCAATACTCTCCCACCCCACTCCTCCTACGTGACTCCCCGTCTTTTCAACACACACCCCTAAACTACCCCCCACCTGTAACTCCTTATACTTACAACCCCAAACTCCGCCCTTCCAAGTCTCCCCACTCAATCCCACCCCCCAATCCCCAACCAATTCCCCAGCCCCAAAACTCCCCTACATTGGCAATTGTCAACGCCCCGACTACAACCCTCCAACCCCAACTCTAAGCTGCCCAACCCAAACTCCCCAACAGCTTACACAAATAGCATCCAATCACAACCTATCCGCAACTCCTCCACCCTAAAACCAATTCGAAATTTTTGAACCAGAAATTTGAAAAAACTAAATTTTCAAAATTTTTCCAAATTTAAAAATCGGTTGTGAAACCTTTTTTCTAGAAACACTTTTTCAAAAAGGCGAAATTTTGCTATTTTCTGTTTATCCACCCCAATCCAAACTGCCCCAACCACTTTTAAAAATATTGGGATCGACTGCATCTCAACCCAATAATTTTTGCAAACTCTTCATGTCTTTGATCAATACATTTGGTGTGAAATTATAGTCCTCAAATCCATTATTCCAAGATATTTATCATTAAAAAGTGCCCCCCTTTGAACAAGACCAGTTACATAATTTACTAGGCTTCAAAATAATGATCCCTGACCTGAAAAACAGGATTTTTTTTCTTTTTTTTTTTTGGGGGGGGGGGGTTTAAGGTCAATGACTTTGGACCAAAAGTAACTTTGAAAACGTGTCTATGTGTTACGTGAATTTTTTGTGATATATGGCCACACGTACATGGGGAAAATTTTTGGGAGGAATACCATTAAACTCCTAAAGAGCATTTAGTTATCTTAATGAGTTAGTTACAAGTTATAATCTTCACAAAATCCAATTTTTGTTCAAAAATGAAAAATAAGCAAAAAAATGCCCATTAACCCTCTGAAGTGGTATAATGATAGATACTTTTATTCTGATTCCATATGGGGCACCTAATTTCAAACCAGACTGGTTGCATATATGTACATGGCAGGCCTCCTAATCTGAACCCTGGCCGAAAAAGGCGATTTTTTTTTTAAGATTTAAAGGTAAATAACCCTTTGACAGAGAATCTAACTTTAAAATGGTGTCCTTGGATCTATGAAAAATTTCCATGATATAGGCTGCTATTTGCAAACACATGTTGAATACAATTGAAATCCTCAAACGGCATAGTATCATGGTGAGTAAAAACGTAGATCTTCAAAATTTAAATTTGCACCAAATGAAGCAAAACATGACCAAAATGCCTCTTTTACCCCAAATAATCCCATAATCCCATTGAATTGGATCTCACATATAGAAATGTTATTCTCTTTAATATGACAACTAAATTGACAAAAAGGACACATATATGTAAATGTAGGCCTTCTAATCTGAACTCTGACCTGAAAAGTTGGTTTTCTTGGATTTATTTGGAAATATTTATGCTTTATGACTTCTATGGGGGCCGTTATTGGGAAATACCATTTAACTTCCTAAGGAGCAATTATCATGAATGAGTATAAATTATAATCTTCAAAATCAAATTTGTCTCTAAAATGAGCAAAAAATGACAAAAATATCCTTTGACACAAAAACACTTCAAAATTTGTCCGCGTATCCTAGGGAATTTTCATGATATATGCACACTATTTGGGAACGTATTTTTGGTAATCCATTGAACCCATAAAGCGCATAATACATGAATTAGTACAAACTAATCTTTCAAAATTAAAATTTTCAAAATGAATGTTTTTTTGGTAAAATTGACAAAAAATGCCCTTTTTACCCCAATTGAAAACATATGCATATTCCCTCAAATTGATTTCAGAGGATAGAATAGAAAAACGCATTCTTTTAATATGGAACACCTTAAGTCGACAAAATTGATGATATTTGTATGGTAGGCTTCAGAATCTGAACCTGAACTGTAAAAGGTGAGTTTCTTAGATTAAAAAAGGGTTCAAGACCTTCGACACAATATAACTGGTCCGCGGATCCTATGAAATTCCATGATATATGCACACTATTGGGAACAATATTTTTGGGAATACCATTGAACTCCCCTAAGCGCATAGTATAGGATTAGTACAAACTTAATATCTTCAAAATTCATATTTTGCCCAAAATGAGCAAACAATGACAAAATAGTCCTTTTCGCCCACAATTTTAAGGAAACTATTTTGCATAATCCCATTGAAATTAATCTCACATGATAAAGAAGGTGTATTCTCTTTAATATGACATCCTAATTCGACAAAAAGGACGCATATATTTAAATGGTATGCCTCCTATGTGAACCCTGACCTGAAAGTTGGTTTTCTTGATTTATTTGGAAATATATTTTAATGCTTCTGAACGGTTCTATGGGGCAGTTATTGGGAAATACCAGTTAAAACTTCCTAAAGAGCAATTAACATGCTGAGTATAAAGATAATCTTCAAAATTCACATTTTGCCCCAAAAATGAGCAAAAAATGCCAAAAAAAACTATCCTTTGACACAAAATAACTTCAAAATTTGTCCGCGTATTCTTATGAATTTCCATGATATTGCACACTATTGGGAACACTTTTGGGATACAAATTGAACTCCACAAAGCGCATAATATCATGATGAGTACAAACGTATCTTTCAAATTCATATTTTGCCCAAATGAGCAAAAAAAAATGACAAAAAATGGTCCCTTTTCCCATCATTTGAAAACTATTTTGCATAATCCCATTGAAATTGATCTTCACATGATAGAGAAATTATTCTTTATATGAACCTAATTCGACAAAAAGGACGCATCATATTATGTAAATGGTAGGCTTTCTAATCTGAACCCTGACCTGAAAGTTGGTTTTCTTGGATTTTCTTGGAAATATTATTGCTTTATGACCGGTATATGGGGGGCCAGTATTGGGAAAATAATACCAGATAACTTCCTAAAGAGCAACTTATCAGGATATGAGTATAAACATATAATCTTCAAAATTCAAATTTTTCCCAAAAATGAGCCCAAAAAATGACAAAAAAATATCCTGTTTCTCCCCAAATTAAAATAATTCTGTATAACAGCCCCTCGAAATTGAATTCAAATGGATAGAAGAATGTATTCTCTCTAATATGACACAGCTAATGCGACCAAGATGATGTATAATATGTACGATGAGAACACAATTTTTTTGCTGAAAATATAGATGAGGGTGTGTAGAATAAGATCTTGCCGGGAGCAACATGGGCATCCTTGAAGCATTTTGATAATCCAAGATGGCTCGCCATAAATGATAATTATCTATTCAACCCTGTATTATCATCTATGGAGTTTTACTAGATAAATATAGGATTCCAATGAACAAGTGTATGGCACTTTTGTAAACATTAAAGTTTTTTTTTTCATCTTGAGAAATCAAAATGGAAGCCAAATCCAATAAATTTTAAAATATGGCCATAAAACAGCGAATACCTGGATAATAAAAATAGAGAGACAGTACTTAGTTAGGTTGCTAGAACAATTAAATGTATTTTTCTGATACTTTTAAATTGTTAACACATGACGTCATCAATCTGGCAGCCCAAAACGGGAACATCTTCCAAAAATACTTGGCAACAATTTATAGTATTCCAGCCTTCGAATCGAAATCAATGTATCACTTACATTAGAAATGTACCTTTGAATCCTCAACCAATGTACAACATACCTTTTCAATTTGTTTGTTAAATGCGCCAAAAACGACATAAACTAAATGTGCAAAGTTTTTCAAAAATACCATAGGAAATTACATTTTTTTCACATATATTCAACTCAGTTTTATATTTGACACCATTTTTATTAATCCGGATTACATGGTAATCTCTTGGTATGATCATTTCTAATTTATTCATTGACACAATTAATTTATACTTGAAGGTAATCCTTAGCCATTTGTGTCAAGTATTTTTGAAGATATTCACGTTTTGGCTCTTGCATATGATGACGTCATGTTACAACAGAATATACATTTATTTCTATGTCTAAACAAATAATCTAATTACTCATGTGTATGTGTGTCGCAGGTATTTACTGTTAGATGGCATAATTTAAAAATATTCGTGTGGCTTTCCATTTGAATTGGAGTATCACTCAATGTTAAAAGTTTGCACTGCATTGTTATTGTGTCCTATAGTATATCTAGTAACTCCATATTTGATATTAGGGATGAATAGATAAGTTATCATTTATGGCGACGAACATCTGGGATTTCTCAAAATGCTAAGGATGCCCAGGTACACCCGGAAGATTCTTCTTCTACCCCCCTGATTCTATCATTTTCAAGCAGAAAAAAATAAAAATGGTCTCAATACTCAATGTTCGGGCAGGCCATAAGTTGGACCATGGCGACCTGACTAGATCTCGTCTTGTACAAAGCAACGTGTTCCGATAAAATTGCAATTCAAAATCTCCCGCGGATATTTCATGTCTATACGGGAAAACGAAGCATAAAATAAATTGTCTAGACTTTACTGTTTGAAAGAAAACATTGTGAAGGTACACAAATTTAATGCATAAATCCAATTAAAAAAACTATAATTATATTATCGTAATTAGGCTACAAAGTTATAAGTCTGTGCGGTGAATGCAAAATAAGGTATTTGCAAAATAGACGCATATTACGCCGTTATTTTTCAAGGTACGTAAAATAGCTCACATGTGAAAAGCTTGTTACGAAATAACGATTGAATACGTCAAATTAGGTCTGTATGTGAAATTGGGTTTTTTGGGATCTGCAAAATCAACGCCTATATCAACAACGTGGTAAATGAATGGCGATTTTAAAATACGACAGTATGAAATGCGGATATGCTGATTTGAGGAACACGACAAAATTATGGTAATTATATAGAAACTAATTAATGTAGGCATTCCTCACTCCTTTGAAAACTATTGTGGATGACAAGACTCGATGAACTTAGAGTAAGCTAGGGGGCGGAATTTCACAAAAAAAAAAACATCAAAAATGTGAAATACGACAGTATGTGATGCGGGCGACAATTGTTATTGAAACCAATTTTTCCAACCCAAATAACAATAAACAAGACAATTAAAATAAACTTTGGCAACCTATTTCCAATTATTCAAGCTTTAGCTTTTATCTAACCTAAAAAGACGAATTTACCCTTCCCAGTCCTGTCAATCTAAGAACATAGAAATTGATACTTCAATATATAATGGGAGCTCAGTAAAAAGAAACTTACGAAAACATAAAACGACCCACCGGGTTTTATATTCTAAGTTACTGGTGGCAACTTACTGAGTACCAGCAAGGTATGTAACTTTAACGTGGAAGGCGCGTCGGAGTGCTTTTCTAGTATTTTCTTGAAGTTTCAAACACCAAGCTTAGTGAGAAATAAGGCGTAAAAGACATTTAATATCAACGTATTGCAGACCGAGTGTCGACACTGTTTTATTCAGGAAAAGCGAACTGAAGATTCGGCTATCAATGGCTCCGTTACCCTCTGTTTTCAAAAATGGATAAAATCATAATCATTTTTCACTTTCTATGTGACGCACTTATATGAGTTACTCGTACTTCGAAAGACTATTATGCCTTGACAATAACATTAAGTAGGCCAGTATTTAAATAATGTTGAATAAATCTATGCAACAAAAACCGCAATAACTGTGTCTCGTGTATTTACGGTTGGATTAAATAACGCCCCATGCCACAAGAGAGTGATTACTATTTGTATACTCGAGAAAAACAAGCAGAAACGTGACTTTTTCAATCGATTGTAAAGTATACCTTTACTAAATATTTTATCGACATACGCACCGCTATCTTGGAAAAAGTATGCTAAAAATGCAAACTTCCAAATGAAGACTTATTGTGGAGTTGTCTAAGCCGTGCGTTACGCCTATACCACCATATTCCCTACCAATTACAAAATTATAACATCACAAAGATTCAGCATTGGACAAGAGGCATTATGTGACGATTACATAACGTCGCTGAGCGGGAAAAACCTCATATGTGCATTTGACCTTTAATAGCAAAACTTCACATTTAGTAAAAACGGTAACATGACAAAACCTCATATGTAACATTTTGGGAGAAAACAAAAACTGAACAATTTGCTGTAATGCCTTGCACAAGAAAGGTTTCCTTTCTAAATATATTTAAATAATTATTTACTCCAGATTCTGAAATAAACTGCCATGTGATTTACTATCATAATTTGGCTGAAATTCAAACTAGAACCCAATGTGACCAAAATTCACATATGAGGGCCCACTTTTTTCATATGTGATTTTACATTTGACCTCTGGATATACATATGAGGTTTTTCCAGCCCAGGGACATTAATTTGCAATTAATTACAAATGTTCTAACAATTTCATCTTGTCGAACTTTTCTTTTTCCGCAACATAAAAAATGTAATTTAAAAAAAAGATTAAAACAATAAAAAAAAATCCATGAGGTTACATGGTTTATGTTTGATGATAAGAGACTTCTGCTTTGTGGTGGTCCTTATCAGATTTTCCAGAAGTAGACAGTTCGCCGCTAATAGGAGCATTATCAATGGTGTGATGATCACTATTGACGTGAGCGACAACCGATGCCCTGGCTGCATTGTTTCTGCAACTTACCGAGTACCAGCTAGATAATGTAACTTTACCGTAGAAGGCGCGTTGGGGTGAACTAGTATTTTCTTGAAGTTTCCAAACACCAAGCTAGTGATACATAAGGTGTAGGAACAGTTTTGTATCAAACGTATTCTCAGAGCGAGTCGCGACACTGTTTTATTCAGGAAATCTGATGTGAGGAGTGCGGCGATCATGGTTCGTTACCTCTGTTTCAAAAATGGATAGAAATCATATCATTTTTCATTTTCTATGTGACGCACTTATAACAAACTAGTATGATTTTCTCGTACTTAGAAAGACGATTACACCTAGACAATAACATTAAGTAGTCCAGCATTTAAATAATGTTGAATTAATCTCATATGTGCATTTGACCTTTTAAAGCAGCACTGGCACATTTTCACAAAATATGTAAGTTTTTCAATTTGCTCTCAAATGATACTCTAGGCCATTGGAAGAATAAAGATACATTTTACACATAAAAATAACATACTCAAAAAGATAGGGACGTTAATAACATATTAAAGACATCAAGGTAATTGTAGGGTAACATTCAAGTTTTCCATAACTTTTAATCAAACAAATGTGTATATTACACGAATATCATTGAGTCGTACTCATTGATATTAAAACCACAAAGGTCACAGATCCGTCAAACAAGGTACGTGCCATGGGAAACGTGCATACGGCGTGCGTTTTCTTGTGTTAAACGCCATTCCGTCGTCTGCTGAATTAATGTCGCTGGCGACATTAATTACAAGATCGTCCTGTTTACCCATAAGGACGCTGATTTAGTCTTAACCATTTCAGGTGAGGGATAATGTATATAAAAGCTTTACAACCATGTCAAAATATTGATTTTGAAAAATCTTGAAGGCGCATTTTTTTCAAATGTGCCAGTGTCTCTTTAAGAGCAAAACTTCACATGTAGTAAAAACGGTAGCATGACAAAATATCATATGTAACACTTTCGGGAGGAAAAAAAAAATGAATAATTTGCTGTAATGCCTTGCACAAGAAATGTTTCCTTTCTAAATACATATACATAATTATTTACTCCAGATTCTGAAATAAACTGCCACATGATTTACTATCAGAATTTGGCTTGAAATTCAAACTACATGCAGAACCCAACGTGGCCAAAATGCACATTATTTTACCATTGGGGCTCACTTTTGCACGTGTGGTTTTGCATTTTACCTCTGGATTTACATAATTATGAGGTTTTTCCAGCCCAGGGACAGTAATTTGCTTTTAACAATTTCATGTTGTCGAACTTTTCTTTTTCCGCTGCATAAACATGTAATTTTAAAAAAAAGTATTAAAACATAAAAAAATAATTTAAAAAATCCACGAGGTTTAATGGTTTATGTTTGATGATAAGAGACTGTTCTGCTTTATGGTGGTCCTTATCAGATTTTCCAGAAGTAGAACGTACGCCGGTAATAGGAGCATTATGAATGGTGTGATGATCACTATTGAAGTGAGCGACAACAGGTTTCCTGGCTGCATTGTTTCTGATAGATCTTAGGTGATCAGCGAACTCAACAGAAAGCGCAGATTTCGATTCTCCGATATAACTCTGATTGCATCGTTGGCAAGTATAGATCAAGTTCTTGGAGGTAGGAGATATATCACATGGCAACCTAGCGGATTTGTGACTACCTAATAAATATTTATTAGGTTTAATAATACGCATTTTAAATGGTCACCGTATTGTGGGCCCTTCTATACGGGCTTCCTTTAACAGAATGACT